>JAQFZO010000249.1:0-30233 GCA_034695885.1 Geophilus flavus
TTGTTGAAGGGAAAAAATGGACTGTTTTTTAGTGATTTTAAAATCTATTGCTTTTAGTTATATGATTTGTTGTTGTTGTGGATGGAGGTAATCACTGTGGATGGAGTTGGTGGAATTGTTGTAAATGCAAAGGTTTATTTGAGAAAATTAACAAAATAAAATTAATTGTTATAAACTATTGTTGAAAATTAATTGTTATAAACTATTGTTGAAAATTAATTGTTATAAACTATTGTTGAAAATTAATTGTTATAAAGTATTGTTGAAAATTAATTGTTATAAACTATTGTTGAAAATTAATTGTTATAAACTATTGCTGAAAATTAATTGTTAAAAACTATTAAAAACCCATTGTTGAAAAAATCATTATTGCAAATTCATTGTTAAACAAGTAAAACTAATTATTGAAAACAATACTGTGATTCAACAATAGTTTGGATTTCAGCAGTGGTGTTTCAACAGTTGATTCTAAACAATAGTTTTCCAATACTGGTTGTTCAACAGCCGTTTTCATTTTTCAACAATGATATTTCAACAGTGGAATGATATATCAACAATAGTTTTACAACAATGATATGTCAACAATAGTTTTACAACAATGATATGTCAACAATAGTTTTACAACAATGATATGTCAACAATAGATTTACAACAATGATATTTCAACAATAGTTTTACAACAATGATATGTCAACAATAGTTTTACAACAATGATATTTCAACAATAGTTTTACAACAATGACATAACAATGTGAAAGAAAATATTAGAAAATAGAATTTATAATAAAGTTGATGATTTCAATGAGCTCAAGGATTATAGGATTTCCAATTCAATTTAACCGATTAACCCACATATGAAACAATTAAAGTTTTCAATAACAATCTGACAAGTCTGCCCACAGGAAAGTAGGATACAGAAAAAAGTTATATCCTTAAAAACCAGTCGTACGGTACCCGGAAAGTCTGCATCATAAGCCAGCAACTTTCTATTGTGTCAAAACCACAGAAAAAATTTTAAATTTCCTGTGCCAGACTTTTTGTGACCTATAGCAAACTACCATCAGTCTTGGCATGATCCTGTTAACAGACTAACAAGTGGGACAGTGGTGAACATAAGACAATCCTGGGTGCATGCTTTACGCCCAGAAAAGTATGAGTACTTTGCTTAAGGAAGTAATTAAATTCATTTCCTGCTGCACCAGATGGAATTAACTTTCTTCAACTCTTTATCAATCACTAAAAAATAATACTGTTTACTATGTGTTCTAACAAAGAAAATCTTCCCATCAATAAACAACATAATTAAATGAAATATAATCATACATTAGTGGAAAGTTCCAATTTCCTTATAGCAATTAATGAATTTACTTCCCAAATGGTATTTAATAATGCACTCTAAATTGTTAATAGGCAACTTTTTTTTATCATCTTAAGCATCTGTAAGAAGAATGTTGAATACACCTTTTCCCCCATACCTATACTTTGCAGTGCTGATAGTATCAGAAATCTCATCCTACACTGACTTGCAAGAAAACACTGTACAGATTTTCTTAGACAAAAAAATATTATTGAAAGAAATTGTAATTGCCTTCCAAGGTTGATTATTGTTCTAACAATGATTGCTCTGCACTTAAGCCAGAAGCAAACAATTGTGTGGGACAGAACTAGTCAAACAATGCTAGATTCTGGTATTCGTCGAAGTTTTGTGTTTGATTATTTGGTCCAGAAACTATGCTTGACAACAATTAGCACAGATAAAACCTATAATAAACCAATATAACTCAATGCTATAAATTAAACAATAATCAATCATACACTGTTGCATGTGTGCTGTATATTGCCTTAAAAACCGTTATTACATCGCGCAAGCCACAAGCTATCTTCAAAATGTCAATTTTCTTCTCCTTTCTTCCAGATGCAAGACTATGGCCTTCACCATTATCAAGTCCAACAACCAAAGAATCAACCAATCCATCCATTTCAATTTCAGCAAATCAAGAAACTTCCGGCCCGTTGAACCTATGCACCAAATCACAACCAAAGATATGGTCTCCGGCGAAAGCGATGGAGGACGAAGCAGATGCAACCTTCACTGACCAAGATGTAAATAAAGTGCAGGAAAGTGTTGAATTGTGTTCAGATGATGAGAACCAGACAAGAAAAGCAGAAATCATACAGGATCTGTCCCAACAATACCATGGCACCAAGTCTCCATTGTTGGCAGACACGACTACGCCCGGAGCGGATTTCTTTGCTTGTGTCAGATGCCACAAGGCTTTCAGCACTGCCCATGGACTGGAAGTTCATGCCAGAAGGTCTCATAATGGACAAAGGCCCTTTGCATGTCAGGATTGCAACAAGACTTTTGGGCATGCGGCGAGCCTCGATCAGCACAAGGCTACCCATGGGACCACGCGTACTTTTACTTGCAAGCAGTGTGGGAAGAGTTTTAAGAGGTCATCTACTTTGAGCACTCATTTGCTCATACATTCGGACACTAGGCCTTATCCTTGTCAGTATTGTGGGAAAAGGTTTCATCAGAAATCGGACATGAAGAAACACACTTATATACATACAGGTAAGGCCATTGTTCATATTATCCTGTTTGCATCAAAGGGCTTCTATTTTAACAATGCCAACAATTTAACTAAAAATACTGTAAACAATGTTTTTTAGCAATGGGTTCCTTCTTTAGAACAATGACCAACAATAGGTGCCTTCATTAGACCAATGACCAACAAGTGTTACTTTTGTAAGAATGGTTTCTCTAACAATGACCACATTTTAAAGCAATGAACATTATTTTAAAACAATGCTTCAGAATTTTTAAACAATTGCATTTACAATGCCTTAATTTTCCTAGCACATAATTGGCTTTTATTTTTGTCGAAAACTTTTGTCCCAAATTTTCATCAACCAAGCCAACAATAGTTACTTTTAAAAAAATGATTTTCCTTATAATAACCAACTTACTTTTTGTAACAATGATTTCTCTAAAAATAATCCCTTTTAAACAATGGTTTCTCTAACAATAATCACTATTTGTAAAAATGGTTAATCAACAATGACCACTTTTTGTAAAAATGGTTTCTATAACAAATACCACTTTTTGTAACAATGGTTTCTATAACAATTATCACTTTTTAAAACAATTGTCAACATTTGATAACAATTCAACAATTACATTAACAATTTTTAATTATTTTTCTTATACAGTATGAAAATTGACTTTTGCTTTTGTCGAAAACCTTTATCTTAAATTTTCACCAACCAACCAAACAACCAAACCAAACCACATCCCTAAAAACCCAATTAACAAACACCCCCACCTCACCTCTCCTCCACACAAAACACAAACCTCATTCCCAAAGATTTCCCATAATTCCCACCCATTTTAATACCCTTTAATTCACTTAACACCAAACCAAATCCAATTAAGCTCCGGTTGGAAATTATTTCCAATCAACTTGATGTTAGCATCGCATGTCAGGTAGCAATTCCCCCTTTCTCATAACATGAACAAAGGCTAAATGGGTGTATAATAAGCCACGTGCACAATAACATGAGGCGCGTGTGTCCGGGATCACGGGGTCCCCTCATGGTCACAGTCGTAAAACAATCCCAACCTTCGTCATCCCACCTTCTGTTTATCACCGTTTCATCTCAACACGAAACCTACCTGTCCATTTTTTTGTTGTCTTTTTTTTATTATGGCTATAGTGGACAGTGGTCAGTCGATGACTCATTAAAAATGTAACACTCAGGACTAAGCGTTCCATATTTTTTCTCTCGGTGGGCCCCGGTATGACGAAGTCGCGCCGACGATCAATTCCGCTTATATAAAACACTGTGTCGGAAAAGGCGCTTTCCTACCAGATCGGTTAGCGGGGGCAATTCCAGTCTGATTAGGAATCAACCGAGAGAAGAAATTAACCATTCCCATAAATTGTTGAACTTTTACGATCTTCTTAGGCAAAATAACAATCGTTTTGACTTTCTAAATGAATATCCTTTGTCCTTTCAAACAACATTGGTTAGCGGGGCGGCAATCCCAGCTTGATTAGGGATCAATCAAGAGAAGAAATTAACCATTCCCATAAACTGTTGGACTTCCATCATCTTCAATATTCCCGCACCATTTGGAAAAATACCCTCCTACCAGATCTGTTAGCAGGGCAGCAATCCCGGCTTGATTAGGGATCAATCGAGAGAAGAAATTAACCATTTTTATAAACCATTTAGATGCGGTCCTACCAGATTAGTTAGCGGGTGGCAATTCTTGTTTGATTAGGTTTCAATCGAGAAAAGAAATTAACCATTCCCATAAACCGTTGGACTTCCACCATCTTCTTAGGCGAAGTAATAATCGCATTGACTTTCTTAAGGTCTGCAGAAAGTCCCTGCGTCACTATCACGTATCCAAGAAACGACGGCTTCAAAATCCGTGATAGTCGTTTTGGCCATTATCTCTTGCTGAAAACCTCATTATGTTGAAAAGCGGTGATGGTGGTGAATCGATGTTTGTTGCAACGAGGTTTCGACTGTTATCTTTTTTTTTACCTGTTGAATATTTTGTTGGCGAAACATCAATCATGGTGGTTCGTGCATTGCCAAGTCGGATTTACGAGCTTCCTTTAACTTTTTATTTACTTTTTATTTATGGAATATGTCTGTTTCATAAAATATAATTATGACATGGGTATCTCGTCCATGATCACGGTGGTTAATTAGTTAATTTGTGTTTAGTCGAAGGGGAGAAAAAGCTGAATTGTATTTATGGTTATGGTGCTCCATAATTCTTTATTCTGTTTTTTATTAAATTTATCAGCAGGTAGTAAATGTTTGAATCTAGTTACTCGGTAACCGTCGATTTAGTTAAAATGTTCAGTTTTCTCGGGGAAGTTGTCAGGAAAAATTTTGCGAAATCTCTTAAAAAGCAGGGGAATGGATGTGGCATGAAAGATTATATCGCGAAATGGCCAATCAGATACAGCGATTAATCCATTTTTACAACAATTTTTTCATAATTAAAGTAAGACACCAGTTCAAAATAAAAGTAATTCACAGTTATACAAAATATACAAACATAATATATTTACTCCGATCTATTAGACAGGAGGCGGCCATATTGGATTTCTGCAAAATCAGCCACCAGGTGTCCTATTGATAGTGGAGCCACATACAATTTGCTTAAAAGCTTAAAAAACTCATTTTTTCTGGAAAACTGCATTTCGCATAGATTTCTAGAACCTTCACTGTAATGGAGCCATAGCGTTTGTTTCTAAATCTCTTCAATTTTATTTTTTTGCGATCATTACAGTACTATGATATAAAAAATTTATTTTAATATCAAAAGGTACTGGTAGAAAAAAAATCTCTTATGAACATCATGTGCTACATTGATTTTATAAATGTCCAAAGTGAACACATTATGGATTTCCATTATTACACGCCCAAACCACATCTTTTCCATTTAAGTTTACCTTTTGTCGGAAAACTGTTTAAATGGACTGTTTTATTTATATATGAAAAAAAGTATGGTAGATAAAAAAAATTAGAAAATTTAAAAAGATGGTATTGATTTTGTGAATGTAGGAAAAAAACATAAATCCATGTTTTGAGTTTTATTATAGCAGAAAATCTTAAATTGTGAATTCTTTTGATTCAATCAATTAAACCATGACTGTCCAGTGAGTGAATTTAATGCTGAGTTTGAAAATGATTTCTGGAATCAACAGTTTTTGAAGTGTCAATTTGGTAAACCTCTGGTCAATTAGTAAACCCCTGGTCAATTTGGTAAACCCCTGGTCAGTTTGGTAAACCTCTAGTCAGTTTGGTAGACTCCTGGTCAGTTTGATAGACCTCTGGTCAATTTGGTAGATCTCTGGTCAGTTTGGTAGACCCCTGGTCAATTTCTTAGACCTCTGGTCAGCTTGGTAAACTTGTGATCAATTTGGCAAACCTCTGGTCAGTTATAATACAACCTTGGACAGATAATTGGTCAATTTGACATCACCAGTCAATTTTATTGACCAATTATCAATTTATGAACCCCTGGTCAACTTGATGGACCTGTATATCAATTTGATGGACTCCCTGGCTCAATTTATGCCTAATGATTGGTGAAACCATTCTCAATAAGTTAAACAATTGACCAATTACATAATTCATGGTCAAGTTGGTATGCACTGGTCAGACTAACAATAAGGGACTCTTCCAAAGCACCTTAATTGGAATGAGTACGCTTTAAATCCTTTAACGAGGATTAACCGGATGTAGCCGCGGTAATTCCAGCACCAGTAGCATATATTAAAGTTGTTCTCCCAGGTCAATTTCATGAACCAACAATCACTTTAAGAACCCATCATCACATATGGTCAGTTTGTTTCATTCATTCCATTTCTCTACTTCCAGGTGAAAAGCCGCACAAATGCGTAGTATGTGGCAAAGCATTTAGCCAATCCTCCAACCTGATCACCCACACAAGAAAGCACACTGGCTACAAACCCTTTGCCTGTGGACTGTGTGAAAAAGCGTTCCAAAGAAAAGTGGACTTGAGACGCCATAGAGAATCCCAACATCCCAACGAATACCTCGCCGAAGCCGCCAACGAGTTACAACAGCAGAATCTTAGCATCAATGCAAAGAATGATCTTCTTCGTCGACTCAGGGACAGCGAAATGCAAGACCAACTGCAACCACTTTCTCTTGGAGTTGTTGGAGACTTTTCCTCCATCAGATGTAGTGAATATCAGTCGAATGAACTCATCGCTTTCAACAATAACAATAATGTGCCTTACAGGGAGATGAGTAGTTAAACAATGTCAAAGTCCTTAGCGAAGATTAGAAAATTTTACCAAAGATAAGAATCAGCAATGATTGTTGGAAAAAGTAGCATTTTTTCATTGTTATGTTGCATTGTTGAATGATACATTGTTACCGTAACTGGAAAATTTTTTATGTTTGTTTACAACGTTGATAACAATGCTTTGGTATCAAATGTTGTGTCAATGTTTTTTCAACAATGTTGTGCCAACTTGTCATCTTAATTGGATAAATTGTCAACAATGTTGGGTCAACACTGTTTGTTAACAATGTTGTGTCAACATGTATGTTAACAATGTTGTGCCAACAATGTTTCTTCAGCAATGTTGTACCAACATTAATGCATTGTTAATTGGACAAATTTTCAACAATGCTTTGTTAACAATATTGTGTCAACAATGTTATGTCAACAATGTTTCAACAATTATATGCTGCTAGAAAAATTGTGATTGTTACAAATTCTTTAGGTCAGTCACACATTGTTTCAGGACTTGCTAATGTGCAATATTGTTACCAAAGATTTTCAAAGCCAGTGAAGATTTTTTTGCAAACATCAACAAACACTGCAATATTGTGTGTAAGTGACTTCACTTCCGTTTCCCATTGTTTAATTTCACTAAAAATACTTAAAATCTATACTTAAAACAATTATTTCCTAACAATTAAACCCCATAAATGAAAAACTACTTTCAACAATGCCTCAGAACTGACAATAATGTTCAAATTAACAATCTACCATGCCTTAAGACCATTGTTCAAAGCCTTAAAATCATAAACAAACACCAAACAAAGGACAAATCCAATTGTTTCAATGCAATAACAAATTTTTTCAAACTATGCGAAGATTGTTTGATTTCTTTCTTTGTCAGTGAATTATTCAGCCATGTGAACATAAAATCTTAAATCTAATTGTAAAAAAAAATCATAACACTGTAAATTAACAATGCAATGTCCAAAAAAATGTCTGCCAATCAAAATCTTTCATGTAAATGTACATTATTAATTTTAAAAAGAGAAAAAGCCAAAGATTTTTCTTATTGTTATAGTTTAGAAATGTAATTATTATAAGAATGTATTGTATTCCGTCCATCACTTGAATGACATCAGTCTGAATGCAAGAGTGTGGTGAAATGGGATTTGGGATTTGCATAGAGATTTATAACGATTCGAGCATGAAATCTTTGAGATATTTTACTAATGTTGGAGTAGTAAATCTTACCATGGTAGTCTTGTATTTGAAGTTTGGTTGACCGTGAGTTTAGCGATGATCAAGAGAGAAAATGGCGCCTCTGCTTTGCCAGGCGCGTGTAGGGGATAAAAATAATGAAACTGAAATTGGAAAAAGTAAGCGATCAGCTTAGATCGTTTCGGTTCATCATAAAATCTCGCCGATGGGCTCCAAAAAACACTTGAAAATCCTAAATTTTTAATAATAAAATCTTTAAATCATTCCTAAATCTTTAAAAAAATCTAAGAAATCCTTAAAAATCCCAAAAATCTATACAAAATCTATCAAAATCTTGCGAATTCTCTCAAAATCTATACGGTACAAGATCTCTGAAAATATCTTACAAAATCTCTTATAATTTTTTTTAAATCTTGAAATCACGTCGATGAATTTCCTGAATGTTGTTCCCCCGCCAATTTTTCGACGTTTTTGATGCATGAAATGCAGTTTTGACTGCAAAAACGGGTTTTTGGCGTGTTTTGATGCGTTGTTTGACCCATAAATCCCTATAAAGATTTTATTAGCTGTTACAAATTGAAGAATTAAATAAAATCTGATAAAAATTGAGGCAAATCTGGAAAAAATGTAAAAAATTATGGAAATTTATGTATTGTAATTTAATAAAAATGTAAATAAACAAATGAAAATCTTTAGAAATCTTTATGCTGAAACAGAAATATCAATATAAATCCCAGGAAATCTGTGGAAATCTCAGATGAAACTGACTTGAAATCAATGCAAATCTCTGAAAATCATGTAACAAATATGAAAATCAATGAAAATCTCTTAAGATGTCAATGCAAATCCGTAAAATCAGTGCAAATCTCTAAAAATTAATTGTAAATTCCTTAAAATCAAAGCAAATCCCTTAAAATCAATAAAACCTATGAAAAATCTCCTAAAATCAATCCCATCCAGCAAACTCAATGCAAATCCCCAAAAATCAATCCAAATCTTCAAAAATTAATATAAAAATGAATGCAAATCTCCATAAAACCAATCAAAATCAATCCAAAATTCACTAAATCAATGAAAACTCAAAAAAACCAACCAAAATCCTACCAAATCAATGCAAATCCCTAACAACCAAGCATAAAAAAAACCCTGAAAACCACCTAAGACTCAACTACCCACTAATAAAATATAATAAATACTTAAACATCAACCCTCATTCAATCCACCCACCTAAAAATATCCCCAAAACCCCAAAAAAACCCAAAACCCAACCTCACTCACACTCTTGCATCAGACTATATATTTTGTTACAAAAAAGCACTTTATCAACCAAAAAAAAAAACAACACAACTTTCTGTTAAATTTCTCCACTTCCCAAATTTTAATCATCAACTCGTTGCGTGTCTATTTTTGTAAATTAAAAATTCCAAGTTTTAAAAATAAAAATATAAAAATAAAAAAATCGAAACCAACCATAAAAAATGTGATTTTATTTTATTGCTGCTTTTTTAATCATTGCTAATAGCTTTTACTCGAATAATAACTTGTTGACACAGTCATTAGTCAATTTATTTACACACTTTTTTCTCTGTGTGCCAAACAACACACCGTAGTTTTTTTTTTTTTTTTGCGCCACAGATTGAGCAAACATGTGACTTATAATCAAATTAATTCATTACAGAGTCAAAAGTGTAAACTTCTCGCACGAACATAAACCAAAACCTCCACGGATGAATAACCGACGCCATAAAGTCGTTCAAACATCCGTAATTTGTAAAATAAACAATTTTAACACAATTTTTCAACCATATCATGGGCGGCGCCATTTTATAATCTCGATACCCGTAATTTCCAAAACTATATTTTATTAAAAATTAAAAATTAAAATATTTTTATTCTAAAATTATGTTTTATAAATATAAAAATAAATTATTTCCAACTTTTTAAATCGATTTCTCGTTTTTCCAACGAACATTAATGGCGGCGCCGTACTCTCAAACCCGTAAACTGCGAAAAATCTTAAAAAAACTGAAGTAGCGAGTGCAAAATCAGAGATTATCTATCGAATCTACTCTTAGAATCACTAAATTATTAAAATTGATTGATTACAGTTAGCTAGAAAAGGATTTATCAATCAATCACAGTTGCCAAGTGGGTGTTTGAGATTATAAACATGTCGTACGAGTTCCGACTGAATTTTTTATTATTTTTTAAATAAAATATTTGATTTTTAAAAACAATAAATTCTTTTATTTTTCTTAAATTTTCTGTTTCCTTAGTAACAAATAGAAAAAACAAGGTCGATGTTATATCCGCCTATTTTTTGACATTATAATTGATGAGTTACACAGCAGTTTATCACTAGTTGTGTCAATTTACCCAGAATCTATTCGCGTGTGAAGGAAAATATCTTCCTTTTTTCTATTTTTGTACATAAAAGGAGGTTATGAAGTAAATAGATAAAGATTTTCTCATTGAAATGGCCAATAAAATCAATTTTGTTTATGTTGAGGGTGTTGCTGATGGTGTGCCATAGATTTATGGCATCTGTAGAAGGCCATAGACTTGTATGGCATTATGGCTTGTTTCTGATTGGTCCATATGAAATGACTTTCTTGATTTAAGTTATAAATAAACTGGAATTACTTGTAATTTTTAAATTGATCTTTGGGTGTTGTGTTTGAAAATCATAACTGATGTAACCATAATCTAGGTTATGGCAAAAATGGTTATGGTAAAAGGCTGGATTACACAAATTCTATTTAGGTCACAATCACAATCACAGCAACAGTAACCAATCTGGAAAATAATTACAAAAAATTTTTATTTTATCATTGTAAAGAAATTAAATTATTTTTAATCTATACTTCTGATACTAGTAAACATAAAATTCATGAAACTGTCTATGTATAGAGTACAGTTTATTAACCGTCTATTGTAACATGGAAGTTGCCATCTTGAATTACCAGAGTTACTCACTTTAGAGTTTTGGTGACTGAAAAAACCAATCAGTCAATTTTCAAATCAAACAATAGTTAACTGCTGGTTGATTTTCAAAAACCTGATTACTGCAAAGCTGGTTAACCTCACATTGCTTATTATGACCAATTAGTGGTTAACTTCATCCATCAGTCATTGTAACCGGTAACCAGACTGGTTGATCCGAGGGGGACGACATTAGGGTGAAGCTGTGTACAGGGCTCCCAAGGGCAGAGTGAATCTTTTGGTAAATCTTTAGGTGAATCTTGCCCGATCATCGATAAAGCGTTGGCATTGGCTGAACAATGTCATGTGACATGGTGAATCTTGGTGAATCTATGTGAAAATAAGTAAAGATTCAGGAATCCCGTACAGAATTTTAGCCAGTGTCGTCGTTCCCCGGGTTGATCTCACATCGCTTACTGAGACCAGTCACCGTTTAACCTCACATTATAGATACCTACTGTGACCGGCGACCGGTTAACCTCACATCGCTTACTGTGCCCAGTAACCGGTTAACCTCATCGCTCACTGTAACCAATAACCAGACCGGTTAACCCACATCACTGTCTTTGACCGATGATAGATTAACTTTACATTTGAATGTTAAGGATGCCATAAGATGGCAGCCGAGTTATTTTATTTATTTCTAACAAACTTGCACTATTGCAAATTACATTGCCTATCCCCTTCTGTTGTGAATAAATTCAAACATGGCAGTCCACATTAGAATACCTTCTTTAAGTTCAAAATCAAATTCATGATAACCGTTCAATTTACACAGTCGACAAAGATGGTTGTGAAGTGATCCGGAAGTGTACTACATACGGTATTAATTTCAAAGGAAGATCCAAATTCAACGTATAATGGAAATGAGTTGGTTTTATTTTCTTCTATTTACATAATATGCTGCCCAGCAACGCTTAATAATATTGAAGTAAAGATGATGTAATTTTAAAACAAAGTTTGATTAACTAGAAATAGAAGGCAGGACACAGCAGGTTGTAACCGTATTAATATTTAAACAATCCAGTTACCACACTACAACCGTTATTCCACAACCAATCAACCATTATGATTTTTCAAACAAACCCTAAATTTTCCATGAAATTTGATTGGCTATAAAAACAATGAGTATGGCTATCCAACCCCATCAAAACAGACCTGGAATTTTCCTCATCCAAAGCCTACAGTAAAGTCTCAGGTGCATTTCAATGGTCAAGTGATTTTTCAGAGAGATCCTTATAACTAAAGATTCAACCAGGTGCAGTGTCAAACACAGATGTTGCTCCATGAACTCAAGGGTTCATTATCTTGGCCACAAATGAACAGGTGAGTGGCGCGTGGATGTCACGCCTGGGTGACCTCCAGACTCGTCTCCACAAACGACTCTTTGATTGAAACACACATCAGGAGGAACTTCATGAGTCTCCAACCAACACTAGAAAAAAATTTGAAAATTAAATAGAAAAAAGTAGGCAAGAGAAAATGATAATACTTATATCTGTGCACATGTCTGGTTTGAAATGATTTTTTCAATAAATCTTTTCATTATGTAAATGGTTCTGAGAAGAAATAAAATTGAGGAAGAGCTGTGTGTCATTAATGATTATTATGAAGATTTTTAAATTGTTTTGTGTTGAATCAATTGTGTAATGATTTTTTGGGGTGATTACATGTTGGGTTAGTTGTGATGCAAGAATGTTGCAGCAGGCTTTAGTTCTTTGTATTATTGTGTTGTTGATTTTAGTTTGTTTGTTGAAATGATCTGGAATGTATAGGAAAGGTAGTTGACATTTGGATTGTAAATGATTTTGAGGTGTTTGTTATGAATGAATGATTTTATTTGAATTGATTGATAGATAATTGTTACTAGTGAATTTATTAGTTGCTAAAATTAATATTTGTTAGCATAGTTTCAAAACTTAATTTTAGTTTTAAAAAATTATTGAATGTTTATCTATTGCAACAATTGACATTTCTTTGTTGCATCAATTGGCATTTCTCTGTTGCAATAATTGACATTTCTTTGTTGCATCAATTGGCATTTCTCTGTTTCAATAATTGACATTTCTCTGTTGCAAGTTGCAATAATTAACATTTTTCTGATGCAAGTTGCAGTAATTTGTATTTTCTGTTGCAAGTTGCAACAATTGACATTTTTCTGTTACAAGTTATAACAGTTGACCTTTGATACATTATTCTATATTATAACAATTGCCATTTCTGATGCACTATTGTCTATTGCAACAATTGTCATTTCTGATGCACTATTGTCTATTGCAACAATTGTCATTTCTGATGCACTATTGTCTATTGCAACAATTGCCATTTCTGATGCACTATTGTTTATTGCAACAATTGCCATTTCTGATGCACTATTCTCTATTGCATTTCTTTTACAACAATTGGAATTTCTCTGTTGCAACAATTACAATTTCTACACTTTCAACACCAATCACTGCACCAACTGACATCACAATAATCATCATCTACAACAATTCTTATTCAACACACAACCTTGATTACATTCTTCAACTGATTCAACATTCTTACCACATCCAATCCAATCTACCCCAACCCAACCTCAACCTTCTTAAATATTCCTATACAACACTGACTCACAATCCCTTCCCACTCAACTCACTTCAGATATAAAAAACCCAAACAACACACACAATAATCATTACTCAAATACATATTTATGACACTAGCGTGACATTATACTCTCCACACAATATACTCTCTTCCCACACCACACCGCACACAAAATATAAACCATTAAATTTGTTTTCCATCCAGTTTCAGTCCACAAGCAGGTGTCCCAGTCGACATGGAACGCTGGACCAGGCAACAGACGCCAGAAGGGGGACAAAAAAAGCCACCGGTGGGTGTTTCCCATACAGACTGCGTCTCATCCTTATTACATGCCTGACTGATCAGCTTGGCATAGCGGAAATGGCCTCCACGTGCCAACTTGAACGCTGCACACAACTCAGTAGCGTCCCCTTACGGAAAAGGGTGGGACCCATTTGAAAAGAGTAAATTTTTATTACCTGTAGTTTGGTCATTTACCTGTAGCGTTTTGTCCAGTTACGCAGTAATTTTGTTAAAAAGAAGGTTTAAGATGTTAATCGATGAACCGGATGTGAAGAAATCAATTTTTTTAATGGAAGGTTTAGAGGAAGTGTTAAAGTTAGATAGTTTGTTGTAAAACACTTAACGGTACGGTTTGCGTGGAAAAGTGATATATCTAAATTATGTTTTAAATATATTTTGAATATTACGCGTACGGTACTAAAAATATACGCGTATAGCATGGAAATTATATTTTGGATGTATAAATTTTATTTGAATATATACCGAAAAGCCGTTATCGGTTTTTCGAATAAGTCTTCTTTAGTTATAAATGCTGTCAATAGAGTTTGCTGCAGTATTGTTGGTAATAAAGCTTTATTACTTGTGAATCATGCCAATAGATGTCTTATCTGTAATTTAAGCCTAAATCTAAGCCTTTATCTGATTCTTATGTTCTACTTCTACGTATGGAAAGTTCTCTGCATGCATCATGCTCTTTATTGGCTGTGTGATTCAGAAGTGTTGTTATTGGGTTCAGCTTTTGTAATGCTTGGTAACTATGGTACCGGAGTTTTTCTCTAAGAAAGACTTATTTGAACATTGGGGAAGAGCCGGCTGGACAGTTTGGTTCCCGGTCAGGTATGGACAAACAGCATAAGGCCCCTCCAAGTTAGTGTTGCACTAACCACATCTTTTCATCATCTTTCATTTCCTCCGGCGGATTCAAGCCGATGTTAAAAGCCGTTCCAAACTCTCATCCGATCACGAGCGACTTTTATCGGCTTTTATGTATAGGCCTCATTCCATAAGTCAGTTGAATGCACCTATGAGAAATGAGAAAACAAGTTGTTTTTTTTCTTTTTTAAGTGACTTTGAAATTTTTGTGCCCTTGAAAGTGCATTATTGTGTTCCTGGACTGTTTAACAATGCTTGTTGATCAGATAATGATGTTACACTGTGTTTAAGTTCAACACTACTTCATGTTCTTATTGCTATACTCCATTGTGTTGTAATGCAAACAACAAGATTATTTTGTAAGATTTTTGGAGTTGAGTGAGTTATTGCTGTTATCTTCAATGAAAGATGGCAAACAATTGGTGTATTTTATGGGTTATTTACCTTTAAGGATATTGTTTTCAATAAAATTGCAATAAAATTTTATATCCTGCTTTTATTGGATTGTTTAATGTGTGAATTTTGGACAGATTTTAATGGGTGTTCAAATTTTTTTTGAATTTCTAACAAAAAATTTTGTTTGCTATGTTTATAACACTATAAACAGCATAGTCTCAACAAAGACTCAACAATCTATGGCAATTTAGTCTCAAAGACTAAGGCCAAGCCACACAACAAACACAACGAATACGGAGGAAACGGAGGAGACGCAGAAGACTAACTAATAAAGAGCTCGACAATGCTGCCCAAATAAGGCTAAACCCCAATGAAATATGAACAGACGCCATAGAATCATAATCTGGTGATGGGTAGAGCAATCCCAACACCAACAATTATATCTCACTGTCTCCCTTATATACAACACAATTCCTCATCACTCACAAAATGTGAAATCAACATTCAAACACAGTAAACAATTAATTTTAGTCACCAAACTCACTAAACCCAAAGTAAACGTCTTAACATAGTTACAATCAACGTATTTACTTTGTTAAAGTAAAATTTATTTGTTAATTTTAGGAGAAAACAAACAATTAACAAAATAATGATAACCATTAATGACACCAGATGGCGAAAACATGATGGCGGTCCCCAGCAATAACAGACTATGCTGTTTATAGTGTTATAAATATAGTAGCAAATAATATTTTTTTTGTTTACTGTTTATTGTTATGCTGATGAAAACACACTTGTGCTAGAGTTTGGGCTTGCTGGGAACAGCCATCTTGTTTTTGAATAATGCACATGTAAATTTAACCACGCCTTTAAGTGATCACTTTTTGCTATCTGGTGTCATTAATTGGAATCATAATTTTGTTAATTTTTTGTTTTCACCTAAAATTAACAAATAAATCTTACTTTGGCAGAGTAAATAAGTTGATTGTAACTATATTAAGATGTTTAGTTTGGGTTTAGTGAGTTTGGTAACTAAAATTAATTGTTTACGTAGTGTGTTTGAATGTTGATTCCTCATTTTGTGAGTGATGAAAAATTGTGCTGTATATAAGGGAGACAGTGAGATGTGCCTGTTGGTGTTGGAGTTGTTCTCCATCACCATATTATGATTCTATGGGGTATGTTTCATGGTCTTGCCTTTATTTGAGCGTTGTCCTGGAGCTCTCTAGTAGTTAGTGCACGTACCGGATCATTTATAGTATTCGTTGTGGACGTCGTTTGTGTTTGTCGAATGTCTTGGCCTTAGTCTTTGAGACTAAATTGCCTTGGATTGTTGAGTCTTTGAGACTAAATTGCCTTGGATTGTTGAGTCTTTGAATAGACTATGCTGTTTATAGTGTTATAAACATAGCAAACAAATTTTTTGTTAAAAATTCAAAAATATTTTAAACACTCATCCAAATCTGTCCATAATTCACACTTTAAACAATCCAATAAAAGCAAAATATAAAATTTTATTACAATTTTATTGAAAACAATATGCGTTAAAGGTTAATAACCAATAAAATACACCAATTGTTTGCCATCTTTCATTGAAGATAACAGCAACTCAATCAACTCCAAAACTCTTAAAAAATAATCGTTGTTGTTTGCATTACAACACAATGGAGTATAGTAATAAGAACATGAAGTACGGTAGTGTTGAACTTAAACACCGTATAACTACATTATCTGATCAACAAGCATTGTTAAACAGTCCAGGAACACATTAATGCACTTTCAAAGGCACAAAAATTTCAAAGTCACTCAAAAAAGGAAAAAACTTGTTTTCTTATTTCTCATAGGTGAAAACAAAAAATTAACAAAATTATGATACCAATTAATGACACCAGATGGCAAAACACTTCAAATTTTCATGTGCATTGTTCAAAAGCGAGTTAATGGGCCCCTAACAAGCTTAAACATTCAAAACGTGAGCTTCATCATCATAACAATAAAGCCTAAACAAAAAATTTTGTTTGCTAGATTTATAACACTATAAATAGCGGTCTGTTCAATACACTATCGAACAATTCAAAGAATCAAGACAATTTAGTCTCAAAGACTAAATTCCAGTAAGTAAACAGAGATCAGGCAGGCTACCCTTGATGAGACCACGCTATAAGGCCAGACATGGTGTTGGAAGTAACTCCAACACCAACAATCACATCTCACTGTCTCCCTTATATACAACACAATTTCTCATCACTCACAAAATGAGGAATTAACATTCAAATTTACTAAACAATTAATTTTAGTCACTAAACTTCCCAAAACCAAGCTAAACATCTTAACACAGCTAAAATCAATTCATTTGCTGTGTTAAAGCATAATTTATTTGTTAATTTTAGGTAAAAACAAAAAATTTAACAAAATTATGATATCAATTAATGACACCAGATGGCAAAAAGTGATCACTTAAAGGCCTGCAAATATACTTCAAATTTTCATGTGCATTGATCACAAACAAGATGGCCCAAACTCCAGCACATGTGTATTTTCACAATAGTTTTCATCCTCATAACAATAAACAGTAAACAAAAAATATTGTTACTACATTTATATCACTATAAACAGCATAGTCTGTTCAAAGACTCAACAATCCAAGGCAATTTAGTCTCAAAGACTAAGGCCACTCCACTAAATAAATACCATTGGCAGCATGGACACTGAGACCAAGACAATTGCCACAAAAAGTAATATGGGAATGGGTCCTGCAAACCCAACACAGTGAGATATGATTGTTGGGGTTGGGTTTGCTGGACCCATCACCAACAATCATATCTCACTGTCTCCCTTATATACAACACAATTTATCATCACTCACAAAATGTGAAATCAACATTCAAACACAGTAAACAATTAATTTTAGTCATCAAACTCACTAAACCCAAAGTAAACATCTTAACATAGTTACAATCAACTTATTTACTTTGTTAAAGTAAAATTTATTTGTTAATTTTAGGAGAAAACAAAAAATTAACAAAATTATGATAACCATTAATGACACCAGATGGCAAAAACATGATGGCGGTCACTAGCAATAATAATTTTTTGTTTTTACCTAAAATTAACAAATAAATTAAGTGGGGTGATGATCTGAAGCTCTTTAGTTCTTAGTGTTCATTGTTGGTTTATTTCAGTGTTTACTTTGAGACTAAATTGTTTCGGATGTTGAGTCTTTGAACAGACTATGCTGTTTATAGTGTTATAAATATAGCAAACAATAGTTTTTTGTTTACGGTTTATTGTTAGGCTGATGAAAACACACTTGTGCTAGTGTTTGGGCTTGCTGGGAACAGCCATCTTGTTTTTGAATAATGCACATGAAAATTTAACCACGCCTTTAAGTGATCACTTTTTGCTATCTGGTGTCTTTAATTGGAATCATAATTTTGTTAATTTTTTGTTTTCAAATAAAATTAACAAAGAAATTTTACTTTAACAGAGAAAATAAGTTGATTGTAACTATATTAAGATGTTTAGTTTGGGTTTAGTAAGTTTGGTGACTAAAATTTATTGTTTTCTGTGTTTGAATGTTGATTTCTCATTTTGTGAGTGATGAGAAATTGTGCAGTATATAAGGGAGACAGTGAGATGTTACTGTTGGTGTTGGAGTTGTTCTCCATCACCATATTATGATTCCATGGCTTATGTTTCATGGTCTCGGTCTTATTTGGGCATTGATTTCTGCTGTAGTAGTTAATATAGTTAATAGAGTAAGAATAGTAGGTATGGTATTCATTTTAGGGGTTGTTGTGTGTTCTTGTTTGCATTACTTAGTGTTTGTTGAATGTCTTGGCCTTAGTCTTTGAGACTAAATTGCCTTGGATTGTTGAGTCTTTGAATAGACTATGCTGTTTATAGTGTTATAAACCCAGCAAACAAATTTTTTGTTAAAAAAATCCAATAAAAGCAAAATATAAAATTTTATTGCAATTTTATTGAATACAATATGCCTTAAAGGTAAATAACCCATAAAGTACACCAATTGTTTGCCAATTTCATTGAAGATAACAGCAATAACTCACTCAACTCCAAAACTCTTAAAAAATAATCTTGTTGTTTGCATTACAAAACAATGGAGTATAGCAATAAGAACATGAAGTAGTGTTGAACATAACACATTGTAACAACATTATCTGATCAACAAACATTGTTAAACAGTTCAGGAACACAATAATGCACTTTCAAGGGCACAAAAATTTCAAAGTCACTTAAAGAAGGAAAAACAACTTGTTTTCTCATTGTTATAAGGTGCATTCAACTGACTTATAGGATGAGACTTATAAAAGCTGATAGAAGTCCCCAGCAAGCCCATTGTTTTCATCATCATAATTGTATACCATAAGCAAAAAATTTGTTTGCTATATTTATAACACTATAAACAGCATAAGTCTGTTCAAAGACTAGAAAAATTCAAATAATCAAGATACCGTAACTTAGTCTCACAGACTAAATTTCACTAAGTAAACTAACCACCATGAACAACAAAGATTGAGCAGGCCGCCACCATGAGACAGGGCCCAATAGGGCAATATATGTGGACCAATACGGCAATATGGACCACAATATGGTGCTGGAAGGAACTCCAACACCAATAAACCTATCCTACTGATTCCCTTATATACAGCACAATTTCTCAACACTTTTAAATTAAGGAATCAACATTCAAAACCATTAAACAATAAATTGTATACACAAAACACTCTAAAACCTAAATAAACATTTAAATATAGTTATAATAAATTTATAAACCCTGTTAAAGTAAAATTTATTTATTAATTTTAGGTGAAAACAAAAAATTAACAAAATTATGATGCCAATTAATGGCACCAGATGGCAAATACACTTCAAATTTTCATGTGCATTGTTCAAAAGCAAGATAATGGGCCCCAAGCAAGCTTAAACTCTCAAAACGTGTGCTTCATCGTCATTATAACAATAAACCGCAAACAAAAAATTTTGTTTGCTACATTTATAACACAAGTAGCATATAGTCTATTCATAGACTAGAAAGATTTAAAGAATCAAGACAATATTCGTCTGAAAGATTAAATCCCACTAAGTAAATTGACGAGTAAACAGAACAACGTGAAATATAAGAGATCAGACCCACCATCTACTACGAGAGCAGGCAAAGGCCATGACATGGTGCTGGAATCAACTCCAACACCAATAAACCCTTTCCTACTGACGCCCTTATATACAACACAATTTCTTAACACTTCTAAATTAAGGAATCAACATTCAAAATAACTAAACAATAAATTATAGTCACTAAACACTCTAAAACCTAAATAAACACATTAAGACAGTTATAATCAAGTTATTCACTCTGATAAAGTATAATTTATTTATTAATTTTAGGTGAAAAGAAAAAATCAAAGGCCTGGCGAATACACTTCATATTTTCAATTTCATTGTTCAAAAACAAGATGGTGGCCCTCTGCAAGTCAAAACTCTAGCAAAAGCGCGTTTTCGTCATCATAAGAATAAACCATAAACAAAAAATTTTGTTTGCTAGATTTATAACACTATAAATAGCAGTCTGTTCAATACACTATCGAACAATTCAAAGAATCAAGACAATTTAGTCTCAAAGACTAAATTCCAGTAAGTAAACAGAGATCAGGCAGGCTACCCTTGATGAGACCACGCTATAAGGCCAGACATGGTGTTGGAAGTAACTCCAACACCAACAATCACATCTCACTGTCTCCCTTATATACAACACAATTTCTCATCACTCACAAAATGAGGAATTAACATTCAAATTTACTAAACAATTAATTTTAGTCACTAAACTTCCCAAAACCAAGCTAAACATCTTAACACAGCTAAAATCAATTCATTTGCTGTGTTAAAGCATAATTTATTTGTTAATTTTAGGTAAAAACAAAAAATTTAACAAAATTATGATATCAATTAATGACACCAGATGGCACAAAGTGATCACTTAAAGTCCTGAGAAAGAAAACACTTAAAATTTTTATGTGCATTATTCAAAAACAAGATGGCTGTTTCCAGCAAGCCTAAACTTTAGCACAAGTGTTTTCATCATCATAACAATAAACTATAAACAAAAAAAATATTGTTTGCTATGTTTATAACACTATAAACAGCATAGTCTCAACAAAGACTCAACAATCCAAGACAATTTAGTCTCAAAGACTAAGGCCAATTCACTAAATAAACACTACGGTATTGGCAAGACGCAACAGACAACATAGAAATAAGCCAACAATGAATACTAACAAGTAAGAGCTAAAGAGCATCACCCCACTGAAATTGACACTAAGACATTCGCCATAAACGATAATATGGTGATGGGGAGGAGCAACCCCAACACCAAGAATCATAGCTCACTGTCTCCCTTATATACAACACAATTTCTCAACACTAACAAAATGAGGAATCAACATTCAAAGACACTAAACAATTAATTTTAGTCACTAAATCTTTAAAAACTTAATTAAACACCTTAAAACAGTTATAAACAATTCATTTACACTTCCTGCATTCAAAAACTAAAACAAAATTTGTGTTTTAGTTGTGTTTTGTGTTTTCGACGTGGCATTTCTTTTCATTTAAACTGAGAATTAATGAAAAATATGTAACGCCTCAAACACAAAACACAATTTTTGTTTTAGTTTTGAATGCAGCTACTGTTAAAGTATAATTTATTTGTTAATTTTAGGTAAAAATAAAAAATTAACAAACGATTGTACCAATTAATAACACCAGATGGAAAAAACAAGATGGCGGTTCCCAGCAAGCTCAAACTATAGCATAAGCATGTTTTCATCATCATAAATGTATATACCATAAAGAAATAATTTTTTTTGCTATATTTATAACACTATAAACAGCATTAGTCTGTTCAAAGACTGTAGAAAGATTAACTTAGTCTCACAGACTAAATTTCACTAAGTGAACTAACCACAATAAAAGACAGAGAGAGAGGATCGATAGGCCGCTACCATGAGACAATACCAATAGGGCAATCTCGGCCACAATATGGTGCTGGAAACAACTCCAACACCAACAAACACTTCCTACTGATTCCCTTATATACAACACAATTTCTCAACACTTCTAAATTAAGGAATCAACATTCAAAACCACTAAACAATAAATTATACACACAAAACACTCTAAAACCTAAATAAACACATTAAAACAGTTATAATCAAGTTATTTATTCACTCTAATCCCAAATTTTTAAAAATATTTTACTTTTATCACATTTAATCAACAATTATCAAGTCACAGGTGTTTATAAACCAAAAAATCTCATTACAAACAAAACAAACTAAAAAAATAAACTTTTCCTTTGGAACAAATGGTTTATGTTAATTATCAACGGTTTCCGCACGTGGTAACAGGTGTACGTGGCACCTGCCAAGTCGGCGTCCCATCTCAGGTGCAAAAGGAGAATAAAGTTCAAATGAAAGTGGAAAATAATAAAAAAAAATTGAATTTCAAACAATTTGATCTTTTATTCAACAACAATGGTGAAACAACATGTTTTAATTGTTGTAGTAAATGTTGTAAAAGAAGGGCAACAATGGGGATAGAGTGAGAAATGGAATTCATTGTTATGTAATGGTATTTTTGTTTAAACGAGGCACTGATTGTTATCATTCAAGTTGAGAGTTGAGCAGGTGTTTTGGTTTCTTGTTGTAATTAGCCTTGATAATAAATTGCAATTCTTAAAACATCCACCAACTGTTGCTGGCATATCTCCAAGAAATCAGGAAAAAGGAAAAAAATAATTTTGCTTTGAGGAAAAAGTGAAGAGATTAATTATATAAATAAAGACATGGGACCTGCAATTGCAGGTTGGGAGTTTACAGTTATTTGGTGATGAATGGTAACTATTATAGATTTGAAAATTCAAAAATGGTAAAAATTTAAAAAATGTAAAATCTGAAAACTGTAAATTACATGACAAACTGTAAAATATCTGTAAAAAATGAAAAATGAAATGTAAATAATATTTATTATATAAAAAACTGTAAAATAAATGTAAAAACTATAAAATAACTGTAAAATAACTATAAAAAATGTAAAATGAATGGTCAAAATGGACAATAAATGAAAAAAATTAAAAAATTAACAATTAAATCCTATAAAATTTACATGAAAATTTCTTTTATTTGATTTATGTCTGTATTTTTCACAAATTTACTGAAATTGTAGTGGGGGTACCTCTATTGTTGAATTGTACCCTAATTATTGTTTCAAAATGTATTTTTAATGGGTGATGATGAAATGCTGCAAGTCAATTTCCACTTTCCAGTTTGTGCAAAATGGATTCATTGTGACCTTGCATATGATGTAAAGTAAATTATTTAAATATGGGATTTGGCTAAAAGCTTAAAGGGATAAGAATATGTAACAGAAAGGTGCTAAAATGAAACTGGAGGGTACCAAATGGTACTAAAGGTCAGTTAGAGATAACAGAAGGGTACCAATGGGAACCAGAAGGGTACCAGAAGGGTTCTAAATGGTACTAAAAGGTACCAGAAGGGTTCTAAATGGTACTAAAAGGTTCCAGAAGGGTACAAAATGGTACTGGCGGGTACTAAACTGTAGAAAAGTGGCAAGGATAACAGTAAATTCCAAAGAGAAGTTGCAACTATATAATGTCAGTTTCTCAAACAGTGACCAAAGTTTTCAGAAATTGTAAATAGCTCCTTTAATTTAAATTATAAAAACTTGAAACTACACAACCAAGTAGATCTGAGGAAGGGCAATAACCTTCATTTAAAAAATTTTGAAAAAATTTTGGTTATTTCCAGATTTTTTTAAAAAAAGCATGGTGACCACATCCACACATTTCATCATACACCACATAAATAAATTCCTGCATGAATCTTCAATCTCCCAACACAACAATTCCATCAATAGAAATGATTCAACTTGTCAATCTGTTTCATAGCTGATTTATCAATTCATTCTGATTTATACAATTACCATAAAAATAAATCAATTCAATCAAAATAAACAAAACAAAACAAAACATTCATTCATCATTCAATTCATCATCAACTGACAACTCTATTAATCAATCAAACTTGAAACTAAGGAAAATAAATAAGAATATAAAAAAACAATAATTTTCTCCTACATAATATCCTCCACCTCAAAAGCATGCAACATCAACATGAATCATGGCTACAATTTCAACATCGATCAGATAAACTCAATGATGCATAAAAATTAGGGGGAAAATATAAATAAGGTTAATGATGATGATGATTATAATAAAAGAGTTACACAAGGATGTCCTTGCACACAAATGATGACAAATTATGGCGGGAAAAGCCTTTCATGTCACCACCAGGTGTCACTTTCCCACATGGACCAATCAGGACACAGTTGCACTTCTCTCAACTGATGACAGAGGACTCTTCCTCGTGGTGATGGCGACAAATGACGTCATTTACATCAATATATGATGGATTTTAGTGTGTAATTTCACCACCAGGGTGTGTTTTGATGCAACAAAATATTTTTATTCAACATGACACATATTCTACAAGATAAAAACATCAAGAGCACGTAAGGCAACTTTTTTTTCATACATTTAAAAGGAATATACATTTTTTTGCATAGTGAATTTACAATGAGAAAAATTTATGATAAACAAAGTTGATGTTTTAAAAACAATTACATAATAGGAACTAATTTTTTTTATTTTTTTAAAAATTGGATATTTTTTGTAAATTTTTTTATGCAACAGGAATTTGATTTGCAACATGTTGCGCTTCACGGTGTCGCCGTAGATCGACTTTTCGTTGAAAAGAGCGACCGCAGAGTTCACATGTGAACGGTTTGTAGCCGGTGTGTTTCCTTGTGTGGGTGATGAGGTTAGATGACTGACTGAAGGCTTTGCCACATACAGCACATTTGTAGGGTTTTTCACCTGTGGGATAGAGAAAAGAGGGAGATTAGTGAGTTTTTGAATTTTGACACTAGGTGGTGCATTGATCACTGCATCATTGTTTTGTTTATGTAGTTTGGATATTCAATAAAAATATTTACAGTTTCTGGAGTAAATAATTATGGGGTTAGGGAAGTTTCATGTATAAAACACCCCCTGTGGTTAATTTTTAGAACTAAAATAACAAAAACATCAACAATATCTCACAATATTGTTTAGAGTTTTGTTGTGTGATGATGATTGTGTGAGATATTGTTTGTAATGCAGCATTGTTGTGAGTTATTATTTTGAGTTATTGTTAGGAGGTTTTGTTGTGAGCCATTTTTTAGGTTTTGTTAAGATACTAGTGTGAGATATTGTTGTGATTTGTTGTGACAACAGTATCCCACAACAATATCTTACAACAATAACTGAAAAATAACTCATAACAATCCCTCAATAAAATCTTCCAGTAATATCTTGCAACAATGACTAGAAACAATGTCTAGCAACAAAACTTTCCAATAATATTTTGTAATTTTGTAACAATAACTCATAACAATGTCTCACAACAAAATCTTCCAACAATAATTCTCTAACATGCATCACAACACCTTATAAAAATAACTAAAAAGAATGCTTTACAAGAAAATCTCTCTACAATAACTCATAACAATACCTCACAACAAAATCTCCCAAAATAACTCATAACAATACCTCACAACAAATCTCCCAAAAATAACTCACAACAATGCCTCACACTAAACTCTCCCAACAATACTTCTCTAAAATGATGACAACAATACCTCATGACATGACATGACAGTGACACAATAATGCCCACCAACAATTCATCAGAATTTCCAACAAAACACCACTACCCTATCTAGTAGCTAACTATGACACTACGCAAACCTAATAAACTTCTCATCCCAGCGGCGTGCAACGTGTCACAAACTAATCAAACAAAACACCAGAACCTCTCCACTCTACACTACAATACAACCCATGTGCAAGCCCATGACGATTCCTTCCTGAGCGCGTCAATTTCATCCCTCCCATTTTTGATTTATACATTGGGACCCCCTAGTGGCACTTACTGGCAGTTATTTATGCACATGATTAGTGGCAATTACCTAATTTGAGTGGCGCACAAGGACGGAAGTTTATTAAAACATTCAGGAAACATTCCCCCCCCCCCCTCACCCACCTGCCCCCCCAACACACAACCAAACATGGAAGGAAAAAAATAAATAATAAAATTGATTCCTAAGGTAAATTGAGTGAAAAAGTCAATAAAACAGAGTAATAAACTCATTTTGATAAATGAAAATAAAAAAAAATATATGTTTGAGTTTGCCTTCGATTACACCACATCGACTTGTTTGTTTAGTCCACTGTCATACGTGGAAATAGTCCCATTGTGTGCTTTTTCCTTCTCTTTTTTTTGTATTTTATTATGTTTTTCTTAGCTTGTGGGCAGTAAATACACATTATTTGTGTGATTACATTCTTATTTGTGGTTACCGCTCTCCGTGTAATCAATTTTTAACCTGAGTTTATGTTCGAAATGACGTAACGGTCAGTAGTTTAACGGTCTCTTGGATACTGGACAATGGATTTTACAATAATGTTGTGTAAGGATCTGTACAGGGAGAAATAAGTCATAGGTTTATGAAAGAAAAACAGAAACTGAATTTAATGCTTTCAAAAATGCATTCTGGATGAAATGATTTTTCAAATGTGTCTTAAAATACGCTGAATGTCTAATCTATTTCTTTGATGTATTTCAAAATTAATTTCAAAATGCATTCATGTTGGAATCATATACAGGAAAGCTATGGGTTCAATCGCTGCCATGATGAATTTACCGAAGAACGCTACTTTACGGTTTTAATGTTTCACAGTATAAGGCCGTTGTAAAGGATTGTTGAGATATTGTGGGAGATATTGTTGTGACATTTTCTTCCAACAATACCTCATAACGTACTGAAATCAATGCGTCATGACAATGCCTCACAACAAAATCCCCCAACAATAACTGAAAACAATAGCTCATGACAATGCCTCACAACAAAATCTCCTAACAATAACTGAAAACAATAGCTCATGACAATGCCTCACAACAAAATCTCCTAACAATACTTGAAAATAAAAACAATAGCTCATAACAATGCTTCAGAACAAAATCTCCTAACAATAACTGTAAATAATAGCTCATTACAATGCCTCACAACAAAAATTCCTAACAATATCTCTCTAAAATGCATCACAACAATATCTTATAACAATAACTCATTACAGATGTGAGATCCGTCTGCAGAATTCCAAACTTTTTAAACTTTATAATTGTGCTGCATTAGTCTGAAATACAGCCATTTAACACTCACAACCTGTGTTATTCTTCTTTATTTAAAATTTCACCATACTTTGGTTGCAACTCGCTTTATTTTACATGATTATTGTGTGTCTACAATAGCTGCATATGAACAATGCTTGTACTACTACAATCGCTATCTGTATAACAATCTCAAATAATTCTAAAACATCACTAACCTATCCGTAGTATGCCTATGGATTGTTTAAGTTAAATACAAATCAAATCGATAAACCGCGATTAGTTACAGATATGAGATCCGGCTGCAGAATTTCAAACCCATTCATTGTCGTCAATGTTTTTATGTTTGGCTGCATTGACTTCGGTAAAATCCGGTACCGATACCGATAACAAATAAAAAACGGTTTTCAATATTTCAAAAAATCCTGAAATATACCCATAGAGAAACAAACTCTAATATTTAATTACGGTACGTAATAATTAATAATAAAACCCATAAAATTCTTTTAAATCATTTATTTCTCCATATTATCCATTTTTTAAAAATGGGAGAAATTGAACGGTGTGAAAAAATAGAAATGGGCGTTGCGTGTTTTCACTTTTCAGGGAAGTTGAACACCAGAGAGGGAGGTGGGGAGTGAGAGAGTGAGGAGAGCAAAAAAATAACACAGGGAGAAAATAGTTGACGTGACAGGCAATTGGACAGCGAGTTTTGTAAGACCCTCGACGATAGCTGGTTTGTTTCACACGTGGCATCTAATTTTGCACACGTAGGCGTGTACTTTTGTATAGAGAAATTCGTTCATAATTGATGAGTGCACTGCAAATATTGTCATTAGACAACACCAATTTTTTTTTGTATATACAGTACAATATGTGGTTACGGTTTTCCCCATTCGTTACTTGAAATCCATCACTACGTTTGTGGTGGCGGGTGGTGTTATCCGCGATTTTTGCAGCCAATCCGAGTGGTTCGGGGGAATTGTGGTGTTAATGATTTTTTTTTTTGATAAAAAAAAAATGTTTGTTTGTGTTTGGGCGGTTGTGTCGTGGACTTGTGGTGAGAGGAATGAATGTAGGGGAGATGATGATTTTTTATTTTTTTAAAAAATTTATTTTAAATGTGTGATTTTGTATTTTTTATTATTTTAAATGTGGGAATTTGGAAGGGGTTGATGAGGCACTTCCGGTTGGGTTGGGAGTTTGGGGATTTAGGAGGGGGTTGTGATTGAGTTGGTGTTTGTGTCCCTAAATTTTTCGGGATTTGTTCAAACCGGAAGTGGGTTTTTTGAATTTTTTTTAAAAATGAAATTTTGAAAATTGGGATTTTGAAAATATTTGACGATTTTCTCAATTTCGCAGGCATGGAAGGAGTACTTCCGGACATGTGACCGATTTAAAAGTTTCTGATCTCGTTCTAGGTGTTCGAAACTTGGTGTTTCTGAAATTTTAAGAGCCTACTCAAACCGAAAGTTTGTTTTTCGACCCTTCGAAATTGCCTTACAGCATAAAAAAATCAAATTTCAAGAGTAAAAAAATAGAACTTCCGGTTTATCTGTAACCTTGAAACTATAGAATCACAAACTAATAGCAACATACTAAAACTACACAAATTTTTAGACCCCTAACTAAAACGAAAGTATCTCTACCGGGCCCCTAATTCCATAAAATTTCACTTTAATCTATTTTGTTTTATTTAAAAAAATCAAATTTAAAATGTAGAACAATATAACTCCCATTGTACCAGGGACCTTGAAACTATAGGAACACAAACTCAAAGCCATATACTAAAACCCCCCAAATTTCTAGACCTCTAAAAAAAACCTCATCCGCCTCCTCCAAACTCAAAATTCAAACTCCGCGCAAAAATCAATTTCTCATAGTCATAAATTACCAGAATTAAAACCAATTCCATACAATTACCATCTCACCATAACTGACAAATTTTCCACACGAAAAAAACAAAACACAACTTTATTGGCCAATCAAGTAATTACCAAAACACTTTCCAAAAACACCCAGTGACACCAATAATTTACACACAAAACGGTAACTAAGAAACAACCATAAAGCTCCGCGATGTTTTGCTTCACTGCCGAGCAGACTAGTAATTTCAATTTATAATTTCGACAAACATATCGAATTTACCATAAAATAAAGAATAAAATAAAATCCGAATGCAACATGTCATGATTTCACATTAAAATATAAAAATAAATATTAATAAAAATAAAATTTTATATTTGTTTTATATTTTTTTTTATAATAATAAATAATAATAATAATAATTCAACAGATCAATTTCCCCTAGACATAAACTTAACAACAAGTAGCAAGTTCAATCGATATTAAAGCGTTCACTTGATATTTTTCAAAACGATGATTAATATCCGATGATTCTTATCACCACCTGACTCAATATTGACAAAGATGTCGCTCGAAAAATTATTATAATAAAAAAATCCCATAATTCCGGAGTTTTATTTTTTATTTTTTTGATAATAATTTTTTTTTTGCTTTTGTTTCGCATCGTTTTGTGGATAAGTGTTATTCAACCACATCAATTCAGTGAATTTTTTTTATTGTTATTTTTTATTTTTAATTTTTTTTTTGCTTTCTCCGCCCTTTTGGGTGAAATAATCACACACTTTGTGTTTATAAAGTTGCTATGGAGAAGTGTAGTTGCAGAAAATGTGTTATGCAAGCTTGGGGGAGAATAAAAATATTTTTTTATTTGATTTTTAATGTTGAAAATACATTAAAATGATGGAAAAATTGTTTGAAAATTT
>JAQFZO010000250.1:0-30229 GCA_034695885.1 Geophilus flavus
CCGAACTTCGGTCGCCTACCGATATCTCGGAACTGCGAGGCCTATTGGGCTTGGCCAATGCCTGTGGACGTTTCATTCCACATTTGGCATCGGTCACTGCGCCCCTTCGTGAACTCACACGTAAAGGAACTGATTGGACCTGGGATGAATGCCACGAACGTGCATTCCAACAACTGAAGACAGATGTTGCTCGTAACATCGAATTGACGCATTTTCGCGCTCATCTGCCCACCCAAGTGACTGTTGATGCCGGCCCTGTTGGCCTCGGGGCGGTGCTTGCCCAAGTTCAACCTGATGGAATTGTCTTGCCGGTTACGTTCGCTAGCAAGGCTCTTACCGACACAGAACGCAGATACTCACAAACGGAAAAGGAAGCCCTGGCTGTTATATGGGCATGTGAGAAATTTTACTTATACCTGTACGGCCGCGAATTCCTCATTATCACCGACCACAAGCCGTTGGAAGTAATTTATTCGCCTAACTCTCGTGCGTCGGCCCGAATTGAACGATGGGTGCTGCGCCTACAGGACTTCAAGTTCACCATTCGTTATGAGCCGGGCTCCAGCAATGTGGCTGATCCTCTTTCTCGTCTGTTACCGATCCCCGCCGAACGTCCCCACGCATCGGACAACTTGACTGATAAATACATCAATTTCATCTCAATGGCTGCTGTTCCCCGCGCGATGACGTTCCGCGAACTCCAGGAGGCAACCGAATCTGACCCCGAATGTCGCAGAGTCCGGACCGCCCTGGAATTGGGCAAATGGACTGATGATCTCCGCCCTTATGCACATGTGCAACAAGAACTCACTTCAGCGAACGGTGTCATTCTGCGTGGCACGCGACTTCTTATCCCTACATCTGCTCGAGCTCGTGTCTTATCGATTGCCCATGAAAGCCACCAAGGGATCGTCAAAACGAAATCGTTGCTTCGAGCTAAAGTGTGGTGGCCCAAAATAGACGGCCAGGTTGAGCAACTAATTGCGAACTGCATCAAATGTCAAGTTCAAAGTCGCCCCGAGCGGCCGGTTCCCTTACGCATGACTGATTGGGTCCGTGCTCCGTGGGAGCACCTGGCAATTGATTTTTGCGGGCCTTTTCCCACTGGAGACACGGCAATTGTCCTCATTGACTACTTCTCCAAGTGGCCGGTTATCACTCTCGTTCGTCTCACCACTGCCCAAGTCGTCATTGATTGGTTGGAGACTGTCTTTACAGATTTCGGCTACCCACGGTCCATCACCAGTGATAATGGCCCCCCGTTTACGTCACACTCGTTTTTGTCTTATGCCCGTGACATTGGCGTGCACGTGAGACATGTGACGCCCTACTGGCCCCAAGCCAACGGGCAGGTTGAAAGACTCAACAGAGTTTTCTTGAAATCGTTTCGTGCGGCTGCCATTGACGGTGTGCCCCTTCGAAGTGCCCTGCGCCAATTTTTGCGCGTTTATCGCGTCACCCCACATTGCACCACGCAGCGCACTCCAGCTGAACTGCTTCAGGGTCGTCTCTTCCGCACGAAATTACCAGAAATGCCGCCTATACCTGACATTCCCACGACGACTTTATTGGATGATGTTCACCACCGCCAGGCCGACATCAAACGCTTTGCCGACACTGACCGACATGCCCGGCCCACAAAAGTGTGCGTAGGAGATAACGTTTTGGTACAACGTGCTGTTAAGGGCAACAAACTTTGCTCTCGCTTCGAAATAACCCCGTATGAAGTGCAACACTGCAATGGGGGACACCTCCGACTTTCGGCAGCTGACGGCCGAACCATCTTCCGAAATGTAAGCCAGGTGCATCGCCTGCCCTCCGCTGTCAACGTCCCTGATCCGGTTATTCGGCCCGAATTGGCCGCTGCTGATGTTCTACCTCCGGCCGCCATTCCGCCCCAGGCTGATGTTCCCCCTCCGGATGCCCCTTTGATCGATCACCTTCCGGATGCTCCTGTTGACCCACCTGCACGTCGCTATCCCGACAGACAACGCTCGGCGCCACAACAACTTGACGACTTCGAAGTGTATGGTACCAGGAAACATGGACGCAAGAAGACGTAATTCCCCCCCCCCCTTCCTTTTTCCCTTTCGCGCTGTTTGTTGGCCCTTGCCCCTTTGTTTATCAAAAAAAAAAAAAAAAAAAAAGGAATGATGTAATGTATTGTATCTGCCCCTCACCAGGGTGCAGCACCGTCGGAGTAATAAAGATCACTTAGCGCTTCTAGTCATTTCGTGCAATACTACACGCTGGAGCATGAATCCGGTATGACTTCATCGACGAAAATGTATTACAGAGGGAAAATGCGTCGTTTGGCGCAAACTCTCTTCCTTCATTTCCAACGTCGTTTCTCTAACTTGGATGTGTTCTTTGACGTCCCATTTCTGTTTCACCACGTTTTCGTTCGGGAATTTCTCCAAAACTGCGACGACACGATCATGTGTTCGCCCGTCGGAATGCTGAATTTCGCGCTCATTTCGTCCGGTAATCGATAGGGAACGAATTCTCTCTCCTTTTGTTGCGTCTGCACGTCGCTGTATAGATCGTTTGGACGACGGTTTCAGCCGTGTCGCTTCTGGTTTTCTCCTCTGGCACGTTAATCTTTGGTCTTGCTTTCGGTGGTTACTTCCGAGACCGACAGCGATTACGACTACTGGCATGTTCATTCTGCTTGTTCTGTTTATGACCAGCCCTTCTTCGAGTTCTAGACGTTAATTTGGTCGAGGATGGATGAGGGAATCTTGGGTTGGGACTGTCCAGTCGGCAGTTTACTGTTCGGGAAGTCGAGTAGATTCGTACGGGGACGGCACATTGGCCGTTGTTACTTCGGCAACGATGACTGACTGATTCGTTTGGAATAATGTCTGGTTTGAGTAATTGCTCAGTCGGGGTGGGGTGTCTGAGTTTTAAGATAGTTCAAAATGTCCTGTCAATGGCTGATACTGACTGCTCGCCATACAGTAAGTTGTAATGCACATAAAGAAATAATTCTAAACTAGTAGCAGTGATTGGGCCTTAAACTTTCTCTTGTTTTGACCGATTGGGTTTAAAAACTGATCACTTGACATTTCGTACGTTTGTTTACGCTAGATTTGGTTGGGTACGATGGTCCTTTTCCAAACTTCTCGAACAATGACAAGACATTTTGAACTATCTTGAAATAAATGAGCAGACTATAGTGTTTGGTCATTCATCTATAGAAAGAATAAACAAAAAATTAATTGAAATAATTTTTTTAAACAGAATTATAGTTAGTTAGAATCACGGTGTTAGAATTATTATTAGTTGACGTTCTCCCACTCAAATAAAATGAATAAATAAATTGAAATTTTACTTCTTATTTTTAAATGATCAATTTTGGTAGATTTTTACTTTTTTCACGTTTGTTTATTCGTTTTACTGATTCTGATCAATTCCAAAATTGATATAGTTTACAAAAAAAAAACACCAATGGAAAAATGTCAAGAATTCCCCGTTACAAAACTAAAATTTGATTAGGATGTAAGTAACTTATTGTGAGAATTAAGTTTGTTTGTTTTGTTTGCCTATTGCCTATCCAGATAAAGTCTCGGAATTAATTATGAGGGATGGAAAAAAATTTTACTACTAACTTTTCCCTCAAGTTTTACTTCTTATTTTTAAAATATCTGATTTTGGTCGATTTTTGCCTTTTTTTCACATTTCTGTCAGTTTTGGAAATCGACCAGAATTATTAATTTATTAAACTGATAAAAAATAAGACTGGAGTGAAGTCTTCCTCTCTAACATTAGACACAATTTCAGATTTGATAGCAGCTTCTTGACTACGAATAGAAAACGACGCTTGATACTCTTTGGTCACCATCTCCTCCAATTCTTGCAAACATTGAGCCAATCTTGAAGCTCGACTTCAGTGGCGGTCTGAAGCAGAAGATAAATGTAGAAAAATGTCATTAACTTTTTTTTGTTATCATGTTTTTATTCTTTTCCATGGAAAAAAGCAAAACCGATATTAATATATCTCAAATCGATTTGCTTTTGATGGGAGCTTGTGTGCGTGGCCTACATTTGCTCATGAGGAAAATCGAACATTTTAAAGGGGAAAAGAAAATATAACGCTACACAAATGTATGGTGTTAGTGCATCAAGTTTTCCTAAATTTTTTTTCCAACTCATTCATGTTTCTCTAAAAATTACCTGAATTTTTTTCCTCGATTAAATTTTTTTAAAAAGAAAATCAAAAAAATCTTTTAGGCTGAAAATTATTTTTGGAATTTTCCACTCCCAATTCAATAAACCGTAATTATTTCTCCGGCTTCTCTTTTAAGTAATTAAAAAAGAATAAAAGGAAACAAGATAAAATTAAATTTAACGGATGTCGAATGAAATTGTAATTTAATTGACGTGCTCTGCACGTCACGTCACGGGATTCTGATTTGCACATAAATGTAAAAAGAAGACGTAACCCGTCATCATCTTTCACTTATTTTCATTTCCGCTTCGCTTAACTTGGAGCTCCGTTGAAGAGAAGGGAGAACGAAGCGAAGAGGAAAAGTTTATTGGAAATCTGATAATTTTCCCTTCTCTTTCTCTCTCTCTCTCTCTCTCAGTGCGCAAGCAAATGCTAACAGGTAGACGTTAAATTATTTCTATCATAACCATTCTCATCAATACTAATGTAATTTATGTAGTAAATAAAAGACTATTCAGATCTAAATTGATTGTTTACATTATTAAGTGTGTGCACTATCAAAATAGTGGTTGTGTTATTAAACAACCCATAAAATACTAACAAACATGCCATAAATTCTTTAAGTCTACATATTGGTATGCTTACACACACCATACATTCCGTCGCGTAAGACAGGTAAGCCAACTCAACTCAGGCGGAGTTTTTTTTTTTCTTTCTTTTTTTATTAATGACCGGCTGACAGAAAATTAGGCTCTTAAATTTCGGTTCGGTTTGGATTTCAACATCCAATCGATTAGAGAAAGCAAAGCCAATGTTATTTCTATGGTTACTAATCAAACTATCAAAATGCTGGGATGTTGATCTTTAGTGAGGGAAAATCTAATAAAAATAAGTGCAAAGTGCAAATATAATTAGCAAACATAAAAATTTGAATACAAACAAAAAGCTACTTTAAATTGAAAACTGTTAACTTAAAATTTATCTTGTTTTTAATGCCTTAATACTGTTTTCATTCACGGAACTAGACATTTACTTAAGATATAAGATTTTAATTAAATTTTAATATTATTTCCGTTTCTTATTTACAAAAGTACTGGTCTAGGGAGCAAAAGCAATATAAACATGTCAGAAAGTTACCAAGACAGTATATAAGACGTTGTTGACTATACAAGATTTTGTATCAACATTAATGAACTTTACTAATCTTTCCGCTGCATGATGATTAATGACGCCGATGGTCACATTCGTACTGTATATTAAATTGAACCTGAATATGCCATTATATATTTACTAATTAATTAATAAATATTAATTATCATTCGTGGAAAACCGATTATCGATACCACTTTTAATTGCTATAAATAAGGTTATTTCAGAAATTAAGTGTAATTAGTCAGTAGAGATGATCGGCAATTCACTTATAGTAGGTACTTGTAAGTAACTCGAGTCAGGAAAACGACATCTAAGGTGTCCATTGTCAACGTAGTGCTATTGTCCTTATGGGTTTAAATGCCCTTTTGTCACCTTTGACAAATCCCTCTCGTACTCAGCACTTAAGTAGTTACGGTACTTAGGTGTGGCCCTAAAAGAAAAAAAGAAGTAAATAACGACAGAAATAAAAATAAAGGTCGAATTGGAACTTTTCTTTCACGAACGAGTTTAGTTTTAAAAGCAATAAAAATTAAATATAACCTTTAAACTCTTCTGGGAAAGGAAATGTTGACCGTGTGATCAATAAGATACAGGTGCTTTGGCGTTTCTGATTTTATCATCCATCATCTCTGCTGTCAACGAATGCCATGTGTTGCCATGGGTACGAATCGGGTGATGGCTCGATTCTAGGGCTCTTTCATGGACAACAATACACAAACTGTGGCATGACTTTTGGTTTGACATAGAAATTTTATTATGTATGTAGTGCCGTGCCATTTTTATTTCGTGAAATTTTATTGCTTTGGAAATTGTTTGAATGTTTAATGGCTTAAGAGTTTATAAATAGATTTGGGGAAAGTAACTTTTAAAGCAAACTTGATTCGATTTACGCTAGATGCTGTAACACGGCACAGGATTAAGGGAAAGGATTTAAAGACTTGGCATCAATCTAAACGTGGTTGCACATTCGAAGGAGCAAATAAGGCTTTAGTAGTTCAACCCCAAGGTTAACTCGCTTGGTTTAAACCTAGATCACGTGCACAAGTGTGAGATCTGCATATGTCAAGTCCATTTCGACGGGTAAACATGTTTACAGAAAGGCGTATGCGTAAACCATGAAAAATACATCGCAAATAGTCAATGGCAAATACACATCGATCGCTAAATTACAACCCAATACTTGTAGGACGGTTTATAAATAAGGCATGCAGTCACTGAATTTTCCGTATTTAATATGGATGATGCCGAGTAATGCAAATGAATTCACGCATGAGACTTAAGTATTCATTTCTCAATGCCTTTGGCCATTTGAAGTTGCAAAATGAGGTTTTAAATTGTCCCGTTAATTATGTTTATTATTTCTGAAATTAGTAATACATCTTAAACAACATCATTAAAACTGTAGTGAAACTTTTCTGCGGCAATTCATAATCTCTGTTTCGAGATCATTAAATTAGAAACGGTCCTCTTCATTTACGGCTCGCGATAAAAGAGGGAAAAAAATCTTAGTACGTACGAAAGTAATAACAAGCACTATTGTGTACACAATCTTTCAATTTTAGGTCATCCGTATTAATACCTCGACTGTTCTACGTTGCCACGACAACCTAGTGCCTATAGATGATTGAAGGGCTGTTGCGAGCAACTAACAAACAACCCTTCACGTGACATGACTCTCCAAATGGACTTTTCTTGCCCTCATCGACCTACATTCTTCCGTCGTTTTCTATCCAACAGGTGTGAAAGACGCAGAACACGAGCAAGGTTTCTTTCTGCAAAAGTAATTTTAACACACACTTATTCTGCTCACACCTGTCATCCTTGCACAGGAAGCCTTTTTCACTTCGCTGAACTGAAAAATTCATTTTTATATTTTTATTTTTTTATTTTGGTTCTTTTTTTTCAACTTTATCTCGTTATTTATTAAAAACAAAAATAAACACAGACAGAAGGTAAAATGTACATTATAGTGTAAGCTTTCGCAATACAAAAAATTACAATTTTTAGCTGTTATATTAAATAAGTAAGTCAAGGACAGAGTTGATGGAAAAATCGAAATTTCAAAGAGAGACTGAGTGAGGAAAAAAAGATTGATTTGTAATGCTCATCTCAGTTGGCCATTAAAAGAATTCTCATTAATATTACCCACAGTGCATATTTTTTTTCATCTTTTATTAATACCTATTTGTCTGATGCATTTTGCCAATTACTTACTGTTGGAATAGGATTAGGGATGAGGGAAGGTTTTTTACCTGAGTCTACACACGATTTTGTTTTTGAATGCCAAAAGAGGGAGCCACTCACCAAATAATGAAATTCAGGCGAATCAGAGGGGCAAAATAAATAGATGTTTAGTTGGTATTCCGAACACTAGATGTCGGGATGTGCTGGTGTGGACCAACGACAAATAATGCTTCATTAATATTTTGGGCAAATAAATAATGAAGCAGTCGAGTGGATCTTGAGTGTGGCAGCTGAAAATACAAGCAATTTGTTAAAAAAAAGTTTTCTTTCTCTTTAACATTTCCCTCTTGCCTTCAATCTTTTCGGGCTACAGGATGGCAAAGTTGATTTCAAGCTTAATTTAAGTTCTCTTCATGGCGAATTACGCAGACAAAATTCCCTTTGCGCTGCTCTTCCACAGTTTTCTTTTGTTCTGATAAAGTGAAAAATTCAATAACGATACTCTCTCAGCGATGCATGTATAGCGCCAACTAGTGGGCTGTATTTTTTTTGCTCCCTCCTCTCCCTCATTAAGTTTGCTTGCCTGCCAGATCCATAACTTTCCTGGAATTTTCAAACCATAACAAAGAATATTAAAAACAATTTTAAAGCACGATTAGCAACTAAAAAAAAAAAGCATGACAAGTGCTTTCTAAAACCAATAAGGAACAATAAATATAAATAAAAGTAAATCTAGCGTAGGATGGCCCCTTTTTTGAAAATTTCCCAATGGACTTGTTTATCCACGATGCCAAACACGCAAATAGCTTCTTGTTGTTTGTTTTAAACTGTTTCTTTTCAATGACTTTAAGCGTGTGTACAGATAAAGATCTGTTTGCTTTTATTAAAAAAAAAATTTGTTGTTGCTACTGTATGTATGTGTATCTTTTTTGTTATTCTTTAAAATTAAATGGTACTCACAAAAAGATATAGCTTTAAAAATTAAAATCTTTTAGCAATTTCTTTCGAACCATTTCTGAATCTTTACAGCTGAAAAAGAATGGAATAAAGAAGAGCAAGTAAAAGTTTCTTACCCTTAGGAGGCATTGATAGATAGCACCTTTTTGCACATGCAGTTCTCGTTCCATCCGTTCAATACCTGTGAGTGAAGAAGACTGATGGACCGGTGCTTGTGCCTGGCTCGTGTCTTCCATTTTTTTAAAGACAAGTAGACAAAAGCTTACGAAGAGAATTCTACCACCTCCAGCGTCAATTTACTCTCAACGGAAGTGCCTGCTCCCCATTTTTTTTTATTACTCCAAAAAGTATTAAGGCTAGAGTCTATTCCATTTTCCACGCACCGTTTGTAACAGTGTTTTAAGTGCTGCCATTGTGTAATTTTGGGAAAAAAAAGGTAATTTTTATTGCAGAATTACACCACTTCATAATTAACGTTAGCAAAAAGAAGAATAAGGAGAAGTTCTTGCATGAAATTAATGCTATAATTAAAGTCTTCAGCTCTTTTAGGACGACTCGTTCTTCACAATTTTAATTTAAATAATCGGTTTAGAAAAAAAAATTGATGACTCGATCAAAGTTATTTTTAATGTCAGCTTTTTTCTTTTCTTCCCATGTGCGTCATTAAATGAGAAGACCGTTTCTCTTCCATCGCTGCCACTTTGAATAAACTTGCTAGCAACGTTAAAAAGAAGTGAACGTCGGGGATGCAAAAGAAAATTTACTCGAGACGGAACCGATAATTGAGCTATAGAGGAGCCTATGAATCTTCCGTTTCGAAGGTAACGCAAGGTTGTGGAGAAAAATTATCTCAAAATTTCAATTGATTTACTGTATATGTAGCGAAAACAACATGATGAAATGAAGAGATAGGGAAATTGATGACGTAAATTAATATTCTCTATTCTTTCCTTTCTAGTTTGTTGTTTGCTCAAATTTATTATTGGGAAAAATTTAATTTGAAATACTGTAGGTAGAATCAAATCAGAAAAGCAATTTAAATTTTCAAAAAATAAATTTATTATATATATTATATATGTTTATGTATTTTTTATTTTTATAGCAGAACAAAATATGTCTACTTACCGTCATTTTTATTCGGCAGCGAAGTGAAGTCGTTTTATTTACATCATTCAATTCTAAAATTTAGAAAATTCCTAATAAATTATGCACACAACTTTAAAAACGTGATAAACATGAGTACCCATCTAGGTATTTCACTTCCATTTGATGGCTGACTCGGCAGCTTAAAGTATTCGGATTGGGTGGCATGCATGCCTTTTGATTAATATGATATTGGATCCGCATGTTTTACCATATCGGAAACCGCAGAAGGATTGCATTTTTCATTTTGACTAAAGGATATGAGTAAGTAAAACTTTTTTTCAATTACCATACTCTTCTTTTCACTGTAATCAGAAACAAACTTTAATCTTGTTTAAACCCGTCGAGTCATCACAGTGACAGTGCATCTATGCATTAAAACCTCTACATCTTAATCTTAAAAATTAAGTTACGACAGTGTTGAATGAAATCAAACTGCATTGGTTTCTAAAGATGAAAGCAATTAATAAAGTTACCCTGATTTTCTTCGTGGAACATTTTGAAAGGATTGTAGCCAGAAATCTGTCTAGTCATAGCATAAGAGCTGCCAAAAGAACGAGCAAAGTCATCACGTGAGATTAATCCATCAACATACATTTCTGGAGCGATTCATTACTTGATACACAAGTTCGTGAAAAAACATCACGGCCATTAACGGAAATTTTAAATCAAAGAAAGGAAAAAACAACAAAAAAAAAATGAAAAGAAGAAAAAAAACAGGAAAAGAGAAAAAGAAATAAAATGTTTCCCCTCCGATGCTCCTTTGGGTGCGTTTTCCAATTGCTCAGCAACTAGTAATTGACTAGCATTTGAAAGATTGCAAGAAAAGTGTGTGTCACCAATTTCTCTGCACGTCCCATGAAACTTTAAGTCCATTTATCGTTCCCCCGAGAAACGTGGCTGTATCCAAAGTACTCCCATCACCGCTGCTGGAAAAACAACAAAATTCTTTCTAACGCAGTTATATTTTTAGTGGTGCTATAGTTTAATGCATACGTTCATGTAAGTCGTGGATTGATCTGACAGCGGACGAGTACTTTGTAACCATAGCAACATAGATAGCCGGTCAGTATTAGACCGAAATTCCAAAGCCAAGAAAAGTGCTGGCAAGCGTGAAATAAGCGTTTTGGCTTCTATCTAGTCCCCTTTTAAAAAAAAAAAATAAAGAAAAAAAATAATTCGATAATCCTAAGCTAAGGAATTTAATAAGTTCTCTCTCACATTTATACGGCTTAAATGCTAAACTAAATTGATCATGAAATTTTTATGTTTTGCATACACTATTTTAAATCCATAAAAACATAAATATTATATGAAGTTAGCTGAATGTAATCTGTGTGTGTATCAACCGCACATACTCGTTATCAGTTTAGGTTCAAAATCAATAACATCCTCACCTCACCTACACAATCTGCCCGACCAAAACCACAACAAGAGTAACGAGAAAAGCTTCCACAAAGTCAGGAGTGAAACTCTCAATCGGAACTTTGGCTAAATTGCTTTGTAAAGCATAAAGCGTTGCGATTTCAAATTCGAATGGCATTTTTCAATATAGCCGGGAGCACACATACCCATTTGCAATATTCCACATTTATTCATCCGTCATGTTATTGGGAACATGACTGGATTGTCAAAAATGCCAATTTCTCCTTTATAAATCACTGTCTGTTTTATATCGTTTTTGTATCATATCTCGAACACAATTTTTCTTCACTGTGAGGTACAATACAACACGACTGACGAATCTTCCTTTCCAAATCGCAAGAAAGCTGTCTAGAAACGAAAAAAATCCCCTGTATATCGATTGACTTAAAGGAAAGGTCAGTCTTTGGAACAGTCAATCACGCAGAAGACAAAAAGAAATGAAACACGAGATCTAAAGCTAACAGATTAATATAACAAGTAAAAAAAATGAGGTAAAAATAAAAGAAAAATAAAACTAAATGGAAATCCCCACAGCCAATTTGAACGTATTTATCTCTTGTAATATGGTCATTAAAAACATATTAAAGAATCTCTCGATTTTACATCACTGGGAAAAAATTTAATGTATAAAGAAACTTGCATAACTTTGTTGTTTATGTAACACTAATGTGCATTTTGAAGACTAATTTACGAGCATAAAAGCCTTGAAACTTTTTCTGTTTATGTTCGAGCTAACCAGATGCCCTTAATCGACCCTGTTCCCAAAAAGATAAGAAAGATTGTGCGCTACACTCTAAATGTATATAAGACTACTTTACGAAGTGTTTTAAGTTCAAATGCGGGCATATAAGACAAGGACCAACTAAGTGCTGCTTCAAATTGGATCGGGCACGAAGCAATTGAGTCAAAGAAGAGCATTAGTAAGGCGGAAAAAAGAAGAAAAAAAAGAACCATCACACAGTTCTTCTACCAATTCATCGATCGGAGTTAAGCCTCAGGACATGAAGAGTTACGGACTTCTTAGATGCAATGTGCCTTTTGGCCCAAAGCCTAAAAGCTCCCTTTTCAATCTTGCTGTGTCGGCTTTAGGTTATGATCTGTATCGAGCGCACATGGGCAACTTCTCTCGAAAAACAATCAACTGGGATGGCAAGGAATGACCACTATTGCCCACTATGTAGAGAACAAACTTGAGCTTCGGTAACCTCGCCAGATATTGTATTGCGGATAATAATAATGGACAGGACGATGATGACTAGTCACCGTTAATTTATCGAGTTGATACTTCTCTTCTGTTCACATAAGAGAACGGTATATAGACACATCTATCGAGATGCAATCCCAAAGGAAAAATACGCCTCTTTCGCACACGAGCATCAGAGAATGTAGTTTTTTTTTCTATTTATTTATTTTTTATTTCGTCTCATCGACCTTTCCTTCGGGAATAGTTGGTGTTTTCCATTTTTATTATTCCATTTGTAGTATTGAATAAATATGTATCTACGATTGAAAGAAAAAAAAAGTTGTTGACCTTTTGTGAGTATACAGAGGTATAGAATGGAGCGAAATGAACAAAAACAAACTTGAATTTTCTATTATATTTCTTGATCTTGCTCGTTGTTCCGTGTTTAAGGTATGGAAGAAGTTTAATTAATTCAATTTCTATGTTTTTTCCTGTTGAAAAAAGTGTTTATGCAAATATTTTAATCAACTAATTTAATTAACATAATTCATTAAGATTTTACGTGAGCTTAAAGCTGAGTCTAGGTTAAAAATTAATATTTCAAAAACTCCATTTAAAAGCCGTGCAACTTTAAAACCAGTTTTTCCAATCACGAAACTATATTTTTTGATTGCGATGAGAGTGGAACGCCGAGTTGACTGTCTGCACTGCACTGATTTTTCAGAAATTCCAGCTGCATACCAAATGACTATAGATATCTAACGCCTTTTCCCCAACAATTTTTTTTATACCGGAATACTTTCTTCATGCTCATTGATTCCGCTCACGTAATACACAACGAGCCATTGAAAAGTCTAAAACCATTACACGTCCCCTGACTTCAAAGATGACACAACATACAGCGCTCATGTGATGAGGTCTGCAGCTGACATCATTCTTCCAATCACGACGTCGTCTCGGTCCTATATAAGCTTTCTCTATTACCGAAAATTGCTCGTTAAAAGTATGAGTTGTGTGCTAAAATTTCTCGAGAATTTCCCAACTGAATCATACGTGTCAAAAGGGAATGAAACTTGAAATCGATGCGCATAAATGGAATATTTATATATTGAATTTTCTACTTGAGCCGCATTCACTTTCGCTTTACATCACGAGCCAATCACAGTTGGCACGTAATAGAATTTACACATTCTATACATGTCATATATCCCTCCGAGAATTTGTATAGGGATAAGTTTAGAGAACGCATTTTATTTCTCAACTAGAAAACACCCTAAGCTGAATTTCCAAGATCTCCAAGACTACTGACAGATTCGATCAAACGTTTTTTCTTTCTTTTTGGTTGCATTTTTATAGCCACCAAACAACAAAGGAGATAAAAAAAAATCCAAAAAAAAAGACATTCGCCACCTGCAGGCGCGTTTAGTTAAAGGAGTGTAATAGATTGGGATTTGGGAAGGAGAAATATTTACCAAAGTAATTTAAAGACCAGTTCATTGCGTTTGAAAAGATATTGAATTGTAGGGTTCAATTTTGTTTCTGAGCTATACTAATGATGCACGACGCTGTCACCGTAGTTGTGACACGCGTTGTCAGCATAACTGAATTTTTGACAACATGGAAAACCTAAGAGTTTGAGGTGCGGAGTAGAGTTCGTTGAACTTTAACATTTTACTGCAGCTTTCATCATGCTCGAGATTACCTATTAACGGCGCATTTAGGTAATTATTTGCTGTCAAAAGGTATTATAAGCTAATTACGGTCGATGGTCACTCTCGTTTACAATTCATTACTTTTTTATAATTGCTACATTAATGCCCAGTGGCGATAATTCGAAAGGATTAGTGGGAGCCTTAATCCTCGTCATTGATCCTAAGCTGCAGGCAGAAGCAAGGTCAACAGCAACACTGTACAGCAGCAGCAATTAGCACGTTTTGCGCATTTTAGAGGTTAAATAGACAACATGTTTATGCGCTCAGCAATATTATCATAATTTTAATATGTAAGACACATGTTTTCATGTTTTCAGGTTTATTGGATTAAGGAATGAAAACTCCTCCACTTAATCGTATTAATATCTCTCACAAGAATGGCAATAGATTTAATTTTAATTTGTATATTTTTACTTTAAACTAATACATCGCATTAAGAACATGTACACTAACATATTGGAACTTGACAAAGCACTTTTGGTACGTTTGCTTCGTGTGGAAATAGAATAAAGTTGAAAGCACTGTGGGATTTGATGTCAACTTCTGTTTTCGTTTTCTTTACCACAAACAACTTTTTGCTTTTAATTTCCGCCGTATCTAACACCTGGTATTGAATTTCAATTTAATTCTTAGAGGAAAATTGTAATTGATTCAAACTTATTATTTTTATCTTTTTTTTCCTAGAAGCGACAACAACTTTTTCGTTTAATGTTATCATGTTACCTGATGTACCACTTCGAGTCAGTGTATAAGCTATAAGAAAAAGTCTCGGAATTTTGATAAATTGAATTAAAAGTTTTTGTCTTTTTAATTTAATATATCACATAATCAACAATTTGAGTATATTACATAATAAACGAAGACACTGAACCAAAACCCCAGAGAATTGATGTGCATTATTACGCTGAAATAAATACCACTGCACAAAACGATATTTATTAACTCACACACATCAAACCTCATTGAAATCAAGCACAAACAAGTATAATATAAAGTTTGTGTCGCCTCCAGTGGTGATACACTTGCGTGAATGGTTTGCACACAAGTTGGTTCATCTTCACACAGCGTCCGGAGGCGGTTCCCATGACAACAGCTGAAGACTGGCCGAGCGCGATAAATCACCCGATGTCCCGTAACAAGAGACTTGATTATCAGCACGAGGACGGAACGTGGTGCTATAGATTTTAAACATGCGCCCATTGCACTTATAAGCCACCGCCACGAGCAACCCTTGAACGCTGAACATCAACTGGAAAACCATCCAAACCGTTTGAATTCCGGTCGTGCGGGCACACAGTCCGCACAACCACACTGCGGCCGATAACGCGTAAATCTTTACGTACAGCGACAACTGCACGTGACGACGTTTTCGCCATTTTCGACTCCATTTCCTGTCGATCAACATCCCCGATACGCATTTGATGGTTATAGCTGCACGTGCGGCGTAGAATGCCATCACTACCGTGATGAATGCGAGTGGCAAGGCGAAGGCATAAGTTAGAATTTCAGTTCTCGAAATCCAGCAATTATCTGGGGGCACCGAAAAGTCTTGCAACGCGACGGCCAGACACGTGCAGGCGCAAGGAAAACCCCAAGCGATTATCGAGTAGCGACAGAAAGTACACAAGCGCACCGACGTTATGTCGCGTGCGCACAAATTATCATCCTTTGACATTACGTACACATCGTGTGTCATTGCTGTCAACCATGTGAAGACGGATAAACCAAGGCCGTGTAGCGAAAAAACCAGTCCAAAGCACAAGTGATTGTCACGTAGTTTTTGAACGCCCACGACAAAAAGCAACTGAAGCAAAAAAAGGGCCGCCAACAGGTTCATCAGAGTGGTGCCGGCTAAAGATCTCACGTCAGAAAAAAGGCTGTAAGTAATGAAAGCGAATATGAGTCCTACTAGCGATAAACTGTTGGCGACCACCGTGACGAGGGAGAAAACTTCTTCTTCCACCACTTCGCTATTAGCCACAGTTAATCCGGGGTTTGTGGTTGCGTTGACAAAAGGAAATGTGATTGTGGAAGTTCCCCCATCTTCTGCAGCCATGGGAATTACTGCAAAGATTGCAAGAAAAGATGAAAGAATGAATATATAATGAGATAAAAGAAGGAGAAGAAGAGCGGATTTAAAAAGTAATAAATAATGGATTAAAAATAGTGTATAATAATTGAAAAATTGAAATTAGATGAAGTATACGTCGAATAAATAATAATTGAAACTAATTATACGCAATTGCGGAATATGGCTTGTGAGTTATGGTTTTGCAAACCGTGAGTGAGACTGAGAACATTGGAAATTCAACACATGCGCACATTTATATCAAAATAAATTTCAACACACACCCTCACACACACATTTAAAATTCAAACGCTTTGCGGCAAATTTTCCATTTGCACAATTTTACCCCAGAGAAGTAATAAACGCAGTGTGTAAAAAAAAAAAAAGAAATTTACTTCTTGAAAATAATATTACTTTAGATAATTTTTAAAGATTGCCCAACTTTTGGCCACTCGAAATTAATAATAATAATAATATTCACTAAAAGAGACAGTTAAGAAAGTTATAATTAGTTCATGAAAACCAACACCTTCGCTTGCCACATTAAATCGAGTTTGCAATTATATTCCTTAACACTAATAAAATCTCGAATCGCTCCCCAGTGGGTGCCGTTTGTGTAATTTCTCAGTTTCCAACGTTAGTACCAGCTAATCCTCTAATCTAATCTCTTAACTTTTAAAGGGCACAAAGTAACAGATGGCAAATGGGATGTGAAAATCTCAGAATCGATTTAGTTTCTATTTAAAAGAAAGAAAGAAATACAGTACACGTACAAAAGTCGATTTAAAAACCAGAAACAAAATTCGGATCATGTGTTAGAACATTTGCATTTAAAGCTTCGGTGTATGTTTTCATTAGGCGTCATCTACATAATTCACTCTTTATGGTAATCAGTTGAATTCATCTAAATCGTAAATCGCATGGAATACTAAGTATTAGAACATCGAATTTTTTTATGATACAGTAAAAAGCACATTCTAGTTGAGTATTGACTTTAGTTGCGCAAATTTTAATGAGAATAATTAATCTGTCTAGGCGTGCGTGCAATTTAAGCGGTTTTCGATTGCAGAGCAAATTGCAGGATAAAATGATAGGTTATGGGGTTAAAGCAATACACGAAAATTCAGGGTTTTAATTAATTAACACTCTTAATCGTGAGTAATTTGATTGGAATAAATTCCTGCGAAAGTTTCCTAATGAGCGTTTTCATAAATGGCCTCTGGAGGTTTTGGCAACATCATCAACAAACATCAATCACTCTATTAATGTTATTTTAAGAGGTTACTAGCTAATGCCATTAGCCTACTAATGTAATTTAATCTCGGTTGATTAATTGGGATACTATTTATGTAATGGGAAGCAAAAATTAATGACCGTGACAAATGTGATTGAGTCTTCCGACAATGTTTTACCTGAAATTTTAATTTTTAATTATTATTCTGTCGTTATTTTAAAATTGAAAAAGCAACATTATAAAAAATTCGGATGTAGTCAGCACACGGCCTAGAAAAAGCATTCACCGAAAGAAAAACACATTAATTTTGGAAACGACGTAAATAATTAATTATAGTGTACATAAAATATTTTAAGTGAAATTGATTTGTGCTGCAGACAAGGCGAGACACGACTTTCGTTTTAAAAACAAAGTTATAATTAAATCAAATTAATTCAGTTAATTAAATTAACCTTTGTTCGATTGGTTCGTTAAATGAAATCACAAAACGCATAAAGTTGGTAACCTTACGGCTTAAAGTGAGGACAAAGAGAAGGGAGAATTCAACCGGTCGGGATAACTCCAGAGACAGCTTAAGCCATTTAATTCAATAATAAATTTATTATGTTCATCCCGTTGCTCATCTGGAACGTTCAGCCAGCAGGGGCAGGCGAGTAAGCAATTGACTGAGGTCGACGTAATGGAAACCACTTAGCATCTGCATTTACAAGCCTTAGTTGTTGTTAATAAGTGAGACATCGTTTCCTGTAGTGAATGAAGCGCTCGTCTCGAGTTAAAAGGTCAAATTCAAGAATATGACCTAATTTCGAAGGGAATATTACAAAACAATTATAAGTTTAAAATTTGAAAACGTCACCTTAATTCTGTCTCGCAATTCAAATGTATTCGAGTGGAATTTATCCCTTACGTAAACATCTAAAGGTGGGCTTTTCTGCCAGAACGAAGGATAATTACAGCTGCAACGACGCAATGCCGGACGACACCAGTCGCAATTACAGTTGGATTTTAAAGGACAGATTAAGGGGATAGTAATTCATTGCACTAACAAGAAGAGCCCTAAAGTATTAACCACCTTTACGTGAACAATAACCAGCAGGAATGGACTTCTGGCATTTTATGGCCTCAAACAAATTTTTATTAGTTATAAAAATAATTTTATTTCGTCTTACTAGAGTTTTGTTTGGCTTCCACAAGCAACACAATCAGTTCACTGATCCCCCAATGTAAATCCGTCCGCCCATAAGGATTCATCGATTCCGCACTGCCCATGACTCTGCTTTGTGTTGCCTGCCAAAACTTTTCCACCTCTTGTACATCTCACCGCACTGCCTCGAGTGACTGCTTGCACAATAGGCTGTAGTTCATGCAAAGACGCGTGACCACACTAAAAAAAGAGATCCTGTAAAGCCCGGTCGCAATCGATACTTGGGAAAAAACATTTATTTGCATGTTTGCTACATGCTTGCAATTCATTTTTTCGAGCCATTTGTTTTATACTCCGTTTAACGGTGACCACACGCACACACACGAGCTTCAGCCTTAATGCGAATAAAGCTCGGGGCAATTCATCGACATGACGTGCCAGCGTTCTAGTCAGTTTTAGTAATCTAATTTGAGATATCATCCTAGAAGACTGATATTGAACGTTAAGTTAATTCCACACCTTCAAATTGTGAATCCTAACGATCCGAACTTCATCTCCGGGCAAAGATCTTTTGAAAAGCTTCTGGATTTCGCTCTGACATTTTTGCTTTATTTTGTTTCGATTCGAGGAGAAAAAAGAAATCCTTTTCCACACGAGTTGAAGCTTTAAGCCAATATGGAACGATGAGATTAAGCGTGAATAACACGACGCGGTCGAATTGTTGGTGAGAAAGTAATAAAGTCACCGATGTCGATGGAGAAAAAAGAAAAATAAACATGACAGATGTTTTGGCTGCACGAGGAATTCTCGATCCAAATCCCGCCTCCACAAACACAAAAGGAGACCCCTGGTTGCAAGTGCGCTCATTAATCACGTCTTTCTCTTTCCTTCAAGACAAGTTGCAGTTTCCAATCGCCAATCTCGAGACAAACTCCACCACACCCACCGTCGACCACGTACGTAGAAAGGTCTGCCCTCTACCCCCGGCAGTGTCCTTAACACTATACTGAATCAACAAGGGATGAGACCGGATGAGCTGCGGAAAGTAAAGCTCTCTTGTTCTCCACCGCAAATGGACGTACGCATGAATATTTTACGAGATGACGTCATTGTTCTTTCATGGATGATTAAGGCAGCACCATCAATAGAATCTACAAAATTTATGCCAATTTGATGGACTTCTATGGTCTCTCTCTACATTTCCGTCAAATTGCTTTAGACGGGTGGTCACTAAAGGGGAATTCGCAGCGGAAATAATAAAAGTTATAAAAGAAATAAAATTGTGATCGCGTTTGTTAAAATATATTACAGACTAGAGGTAATAAATTATTTAAATACGGTAAAAAAAATTTATATTTCTATACATTTTCAATGAAGGTTGTGCAAATAATGATCAATATTGAATGGATTGTTGACGATAAAAAGAAGAAAAGGTAAAAAAAATCGACTGAAACTACTGAAAGTTGTGAAAGGAGTTGGTGTTTACTACTCTACTCTCACGTCGGTTCTACTTTCATCGAATAAAGTTCAATATCAGGAATTTACTACATGGTTTATTGCGTTCCCCATGAGCTTTGCTACTCTCCGGCTCGTATTTCAAAAGAATGCGTTCGATGAGAAAAAATTCCGTATTTATTTCTCTTGCTTTCAATTTAGCAAGTCTTAATAATATTGTTATAAATTTCGTAGATGTAATATTAAAGGTAAAAATCGTGCCAGAGAGTAGTTAAATCATCGCGCAGGAATTCAAGTGATGTAAAATTAAGAGAAAGTTATTGCTCTTTAAAGTAATAAAATAATCAAATTAATATTGCGCAGTATATATACTGTACAGCGGTTTTGGTAATTACTTTTAAAAACAAATTTCGTCATAGTCGCGACGGCGCCGCATTTTCGAACGCGATACACCACCGACGTAGAGTTTTTAATAAAGGTCAACGGAGCAAAGGTCAATATAACCGAAACATCATGTCGTAAACCCGTGGTAAATGTTTTCAAATAGCAAACTTAATGAGAATCTATTGTTTCATAAAATAGCGAGCTTTTATTTTATGGCTTTTACGCCAAAAAATTTAAAGTGACGAAATGAGAGCGAATTTCAACGACTGCGAATCTCCAACATCATTAGAATGTCATTACCATTTTTTTCCTTTTTTTGGTGTGGTGTGTGTGTGTGTGTGTTTTTTCCTATCTTTCTTTTTTATCATTACCCTCGTTCGGTATCGACTTATTTCGGTGAGACCTTTTATCTAGAGACGACAGACATTATTTCAGACTTGCGGCACTGCTAATTACACCAACATTTGCAGCAAATAATAAAAGAATTTCCCACGGTCTCATCGAGTAGAGCAAAAAGATTTCACTTTTTATCACGCACATGCACTGTTTCCCAAACTACAATTCAACCCTATATTCAACCCACTGCAAAAATTACTTTTTTTTCATGTTTCCAATTTATACTCGCAAGCTTCCTTATCTGCACTCGAGCTCGAGCCGCCGCCCAAGAAAGTTTACGCATGAAAGTAACCACGATGACATTCCACGATAGCATCGTTTCATCTCTAATCACGTCAACTCTCTGCACTTTATTACAAACTACGACACCAATTAGTAACTTCATATTCTCTCGAGATTAAATTTAAAAAAGAAAAAAAAGGGAAATGTTGCTAATGAAACGCAGGTGACTCACATTCCGATCGTTCCATTGTGTAGATAAGTCTAATTAACCGAGTTAATTGATTTTTCCAGAAGGTACACCATTTGCTTCATCCATTCTTTTCCTTTCATAAAATCTAAATCCAATTTTGAGTCGACCGCAAGGTCAAAAAGAACAATGAACAAGTTTTCTCTAACCCCGGAACGCCTTAATCACCTTGGTTTTTTTCTACTAAATCAATAAAGAATGCGCAGAAAATGATACATTTATAAATAAGGAATGTTTTCGCGTGAAAAATTTACTATATCGCACTCTTTTTAGATACACGAGATTGTAAAAATGTCAAAAAATAAAATTATTCTCATAAGAATTCTTCGTGTGCAGTGCTGAAATTACATTTATACAAGTTTAATCCGATATTTTATCGCTTACTGTATAAATAAATAAATCCAAAACAATAAAAGTTTATCATTTTTTTTTTCATATCACACCGGGGAAATATGATTTGAACTTGCAATCATGTCGTAAAAAATCGAAAATTTACAAGTACCAAACCTTAATTTAAATATAAATTTTATCCCATAAATCTTCACTTGCTGCATATATTGCTGCGCAGTTCGCCTAAAAGGTTTGCGATAGCAACATCATATCAAAAACACTTCTCAAGTTTACTTTCTTGAGTGTGTTTGTCTCGAAACTACGGGTAATTCGATAGCTTCGACGCAGATAATAATTCAAAAAAACGACCTCGGGATGAAAAAGACAAATTTATCGGAGCGATCATGTTTACGCATTCATAACATTATTATTTTTGCATTTTAATAATTAAAAGATATTTCCAGGTTGGTGCAATATCTGCAGGATATGCGGTCTTAGATGTTTCCATAGAAATGCGATTCTTTACGAATGAAGAATTTTAAAAAGGACAAAGCACATAATCTGAAAAGTTTCCACGAATCGATGGCTTTTCCATCACGCTATATTTTAATTAGAATTACTAAAAAATCGCAACCGAAATCCTCTTATTTTTCCAATTCCCTCAAAAACTCCGCCCAATGTCGAGCTTCTCCTCAGAGCACGAACTAACGGGCAAATCCCGAACTGAATTTATATAAAATAAAATGAAGATTGCGTCATTAAACTTTCGATAAAAAACCAGTAAAAGGGAGAAGAAATAAATGCATCGCCAAAACTTGTTGAGGTTTTTTTAGTATCTTCGGTGATGTGACACTTTCTCTTCCACAAAGACTTTTTGCAACACCGTTATTTCCGTTCCAATGATCAAAGACCACGTGATCTTATTTCCTGCGGCCAAAGGGAAAGGAAAGGGAGGGAATAGACCCCAAAAGGCCAAAAAATACCATTTCATTTATTGAGGGGGTATTTTTCTGCACTTAAAGTGAACGTTACTACTCTTTGGTGGTGAAATAAAAAAAAGTACAGCTCGAAATGAACTTGCTACTAATTAAAAAAAAGAAACTTTTTTGTTTTATTAGAGGAGGGAAGAGTTTTAAATGGCTTTGTGCACGTCAAGCCACCATAATTCCACTCATTCTTCAATCTCCATGGCATATGTCATTTGTTACCATGGCAGGTCAGCCTCACATCTGGCGGTGCATGTGCTTAAAAAAGTTTTCATGCCATATTAGAATTTCAAATTTGTCGTTTGCATGATTCGGTTATAATTTCCTCACCTTTATTTCGTTAGAAATAAGAAAAAAAAATTATGATTTTTAAATTTTTTTCCCACTTCTTAGGATTTTTAAGTGCAAAAACATAAAAGTCTAACATTATTCTCGAGCTGATGCATAATGCCACACGAAAAGATATAGTTTTCAAAGTTTTATATTAGGTGAACTTTTATTTTATGCAAGCTAGCCATAAGCTGGCCTAGACGGTTCGAGAGTGTGCGCTCTTCACTTTGGAGGTTAAAACGTGACAAGCGACACAAACATGACTTCTCTCGGAAACAGAATTAATGAATGAATGAATGCGCCCATCCTAGTTTCTAACCCCTTCAGCCTTTATTAAATTAACCCTTTAAGCCCCGCATGCAGTTTAAAACGAAGAAACTCTGAGCCTAGTTTAGTAGAGTAATTTCCTCACAAGTGCGAGCGGACTGTAATACCTTTGGGAAGGGAATTTTATGAGCCACAACTTGTTATCGCTACCTTTTCTTTCAATGGGCAATGAATTCTTTTCGCAATGTGACAGAAAAGGTGGTGTGTGTAATGTTTGTTGCGGCGCTAACTGCTCTTTGTGCTTAATAAATATTAAGAATTCTTGCAAATATGTAGCAATAACACAGTTATACCCCACGCTGCAAACGCATACCGTACTTAAGAAGCGGCTAGAATGTTAATTGTTCGCTTATTCAAGTATACAGCAACTTGATTAATTCGCCCAACTGAAAGCGCGGTCAAAACTAATTACTGCTTCACACTTCGCTTTTCTTTTCAATCTACGTTGAAAAAAGCTTTTCAAGAAAATTAATGAGAAAAATGATGGAAAGAAAACATTCAAATTTGCTGCGCAATTTTTTCTATCGAATTTTATGATGATCATTTTCAAATATACCGTACAGGACTAGAATTCCATAAAATTGCGAATTTTTTTTAAATTTTCTGAAATTGAAGGAAGAAAATTGCTTCAACCTCAGACTTATAGTCAGTTTCAATAAAAAAAAAATTGTTTAAATAACTCAAACTGAAGGATCCTTTTATATTTGAACAATCGATTGCGTAATCGAAATTCCTAGGTTTAAACTACTTTCGCATTACTTTTCCAAACCAGTTTTGAACCCACATAATAAAATATTCAAATCAGTAATAAAAAATTATCCAAGAAAAATGAAATTTAGAAATTGTTCCAGAAAAAAAAAAAAAAATTCCAACTGTTCCATAAATTTGAATTATTTACATCATGTTGTCGCAAATTGTTTTTACTCAAAATATTTTTTTTTTACTTCCCCGTCTTATTTGCATTTATTGGAAAGTTGGGAATATCGAACGCGCTATAGAGAAGTGCATCAATGTGTACATTTAGATACCGATACACAAAAGGACTGGAACGAAAATATTCTATTAATTAAAATTAACGTTACCTTACACGACAATTTAAATGATGACCGTGAGTGCAGGTGTTCCCACCACACAATTGCTTATGTCGAGTAGAAGAAAGCATCAACTCTCCAGACGAACCAAACTCTCCCACGTGAAGTAGAGGTGCGTGCATGGCCTTATAGCGTTGACGTCAAGCTCGGTAACTGCCATCTCTGGAAGGCATTATGAACTACTTCTAACTGAAAAATATTTGTTTTCAAAAATAATTAATTTACAATGATGTTTTTTATTTGCTCCAAATTTTGTTTACTTCATTTTCAGTTTAAAATTAATTTTTAATTTGCTCGATGGACCGATTCTTTAGAGTCGTGCTTTCGACAATATGACAGGTCAATTTAGCAGAAAAACACGTTTCTGCAACTGCCATGTCATCGAAAACCAAAACAAGTAGTCATGTAAAGATTTTTTTTTTTAATTTAGTATTTTTAGATTTTTAAATTGATTTGACTCTAAGCTATAAGCATTTTCCGGTACGCTGCGCAAACATGTAAACAACTTGAGTATTATTAAAATTTTCCCTTGTAGAAGTCGTTTAACGTTTTTATTTTATAATGTACTAAAGCTAAAACAACTTTTATTGGGTCTTTATCCTTTATTCAAAGCGGTTCCGTCATAAAATTGTTCAGAACAAGAGTTTAGGTCTAATGACATTAAGAGAATGATGCGAAAGTGGAAGTACAGGCATTATCGTATACCATGTGAATTTCATTCGTCTCCAATAAAAAAAATTCTTTTGGCAATGAAAACATTAGTCATGTTCACTATAGAATGTAGAATTTTTTAGCATTTCTTTAAGAAAAAAAAATAGTGTTTTCTTTTTATTATTTTCTTCCACGTTATTGCATGTAATATAAATTCTGAACAGAGTGAGGCAGAGAAGTTCACCCCTTAAATATTTTTTACGTAGTTACAGACAAAGTACAGTAATGATGAGATTAAACATAAAGTTTTGTGTGCTGAAGTTAGTATTCAAGGTCACCTTCACGGTCATTCAAATTCTATTTGTTAAGCGTTGTTCTTCTCTGCCACCTTAAACTGCATGGCATATGCATTAGTAATCACATTCAACTGATGCATAAGAAAACAACGTAATTAAAAATGTTTCGAACAACGAGACAGTTGAGCTCATTAAAAACACGCTATACTTGTGCGTCTGCATTCTAAATGCAGGCACAGAATTAGCGTGTTTTTAGTGAGCTGAAATATTGTTAGCTGTCGTGCTGTTTTCAAAAGAAGCATTCATTTTCTAATAAATGATTTGCCAACAGTTTTCCATCAGAAACTGTTTGTTTTTCTATGAGTAAATTTCAATAAATTGTAGTTCAGTTCTAAATGGAAATATAAATTCCCTTAAGCTTACGACTGAAATAGATTTTAATGTTCATTTTTATATTGTATTTTATCAAAAGTAGTATTTTTTTTAAATAAGTAGCCAATTCGTTGCATTTGCAATTGGTTCCGCAGGTATTCACATGATACATCTTTGTTTTCTTCTGACTTCATTAATAACATTCTCATTCAAAATTGTGCCCTCCTTTCATCTATAAGCAGCTCCCGCCCTAACATCAATAACTTACTAAAGTTTGTCTTGTTTTTGTCTGTTTTTTTTTTATAATTTTCCTTTTGGTAAGAGTAAATATAATGTAGGTGTAAAATGGAATTTAAAAAACCTTTCACATAAATGGAATTTTTCCAGTTGAAGTATTGTACTGTAGTTGCAATTGAGAATACAGTCTCTACAGAGTATTTACAGAAGTAAATAAACACTAGTACATTAAGCAATTGCTTAGGCTGGCAATTTTCAGTCTCCACAACAAAAGATGACTTCACACATTTTATAAGTGCATAAACAATTTTTGTATGTCTGGAAACTGTTTGATGTGGACACTGCAATTTCCAGCTCCCTAAATCATTTTTTTGCAGGGTCTGAAAAATGTTATGGGGAAAGGGGTTGCGGTACATTGTAAACGTGCCTAGGACCGGCGTATTTGTAAATCCGTCCTTACTTAATGTATACGTTAAGCTTATAGTATTATTTTAAAGTTCTTGAAAGTTGTGATAATCGTAGTTCCTTCGACTAACATTCATCTTTATTGCATTCCATTAATCACAGCTTTGTTTCTGATATCTTATGCATGTCAAGGACTTATGGATAATGTATTCCACTTAACTATTTATCACTCAGATCTCACAAGTCTACTTACTTCTTGCTTATTTAGAATTAGAAGTAATTACTTAATCTGAGTAATCATGTGATTACTTAATTATACTTTTTCCTAAAAATTAAAAAGCGTTTTATTATTAAAAACAAACAAACAAAGAACAATATTTGTAAATTATAGTTGATAATGTACCAAATTTGTTTGTGAATTATATTTGTTTAACTCATTTTGTTTATTTTGGGTGTTTAGAGCTTTGCAGAAATTGTCATAATTAAATTACTAAATTCAGTTGTGCAATGAAAAAGGGAAAATTTGAATTGCAGACAAAATTGGGCTTAGACTTCATTTATGTATGAAAAATAATAAATAAATTGGATTTTTTATTGGTTCCTTTCATTATTTTCACTAAAGACTGAAGTTCAGCCTAACCAAAAAAAGAGGATCAATCTTTAAATGACGTATTCATATGAAGTCAAATGAGATTAGCATGTTATTTGTGATACAATTCATTAAAAAAAATTTATTTTCTAAACGTAAGTAAGAAAAACTGAAAACAATTATATTCAGAAATATTTTTCTACAATACAATCCTAAAAGCTTAAAAGATTTAAAACAAAAAAAAAATTTAATTATTTTTCAAGGTCAATGAAAAAAAAAATACGGTAACCAGTTTCTCCCTCATAAAGTAGGTACCTTAAATCAAACTACGATATAAAACAATTTGCATGCGTAAAATGAATAATAATTGTTTATATTGAAATTATCTTAACTTTTGCAATTCTCATTAGGGTACCTCATCACTTCCGATTTATAAACTTTTATAAACTTTAAGGGAAAAATATACAAAAAGGAAAAAACCATTCCCCCACACGATAAAAAATTGTAATAATTTTATCTTTAAACTTACCTACATATCTGGTGATGTTTTAAATAAAAGTTCACTTTGCAACCCTTTCCTATAAAGCCAAACGAGTTTGATAAAACTAATAGATGGCTGATGCTGAAATATGAAAACGTTAATACGTATTCATTCATCCATAACCACCTTTAGTAGAAAGGTGGTTATGATTCATCTCTGTACTTGTCGCTTGGCATGTATATATGCAGTTATTTACTTCTGTAACTAACATTCTGTGCTAATATTCTAACCAGACCACCGGAACCACGTGTATGGCCGGATGCTGCCCTCTTCAGTTGTTGCTCATATAACATTCATTGCTGTTCATTTAGAAGCTTGTGTATTGCGTATATTTACAAAATAATATTTTTGTTTAATTCCAAACAACTGAATAAATTACCGAGTCTCGATTGCGAATATATTGTCTCCGAGAAATCCTACATTCCAGCAATAGATGGCAGCACATGCAACGCTGTTTGTTTGAGCGAGGGGCTCGAGCGCGGGCTCGAGCGCGGGTGTATACACATTCATGATTGAAGGAAAGGAAGAAATATTGTACACGAAGATATAAACTGGTGAAGCCTATGAAAACTACTGCAGGACAAAGAGCAATGGTAAATGAAACCATGGAACTCTGAAGGCTTTATTCGAATTCGATTAAAATGATGAAGTCATAAGAGTGCGGTAAAGAAAATTATGATGTTGCTCCGACTAGTAACGAAATAGAAAATTAGTTTAGCAACAATTTTCTCATATTCTTTTCAGATTAGTTTGCATCCAGTTGTACTTAATTATGCAATTGCATTTATCAGGGTGTTATTAAAAATTAGTAAAAAATTTAATAATTGTTTCTATTTTTTTAATATCAAAAAATGTAAAATTATAACTACACCAAGTAATTAAAGCGCCGCCTGTGGGTGGGCTTTCGGACGAAAAGAGGACAGTAAGAAATCCATATGCCGCCGCCGCCGTTTTATACTCATCGGAAGAAACTGATTGAAATGTGAGTATACTCAATAGGCCTTCACTCCAGTCATCAAATCAGAATACTCACAATGCTGAAACTAAAATAGGATGTAACGAAAAGCAGTGCATTTTAGTCGAGGGTTGGGCTTTCCCTCCAAGCACACTACTCAATCAAAATTTCAAAAGTAATATCTGAATAAAATATTTTTATTTATGCGCAATTTAGATTTTTAAATCAATAAATTTGAAGATTAATATTATAACTATTGTGAAAGCCAATTGACATTAAAATGTCAATGTGAAAAATAGGTTCTTGTCCTTGTTCCACGCGCCTATTGATTTAGGGCGTGCATCCTGTGAATAACGAGTTTGCTACTTTTTTTATCACACGATTTGTGTTTATTCAACAAGCACAAGTACTTACATTCAATATGATGATGGCAGTTCTCCCAAACAACTACAAAATATTAAAATGTAAATACCAACAAGTCTAAAATATGGTTCTTCTACATACACAACACGCCCTTATTTATGTGTCTAATTAGAATTCAGAATACATCACCACATCTCATGAGATTTTTCTTTAAATTCACAAGTCGGCAGGATCAGAACCAGAAGATGGAGAAGGGGCAGAAAGAACACTTCCAAATCCCGAGTTACTTGCAGCACACGAAAGATCACAACACACCTAGGCCCAAAAGGATGAGTAACGAATCGAGAGATAACGGTGTTTTTTTTTTAATGAACATTAACATTTTTGTTGTACTTGCAGGTCGCAAACATCTTAAGGGCAAATGTGGAAAACGTTTCAGAAATTAGAACGCGATGAGAAGTTGTCAGATTTGGTTGATTGGCTGGTACTATAAAATTTATGATTCGGCATTATAACTATTAACAATCAACTCATACATTGGTTCTTAGATGTCTTGCAATACCAACTCTCACAATTTGACCGTCAGCCTGGTAAACTAAAAAAAATTATGAAATTATAAGAAATACTGTAATATACGTAATACAGTATACGGTATAAAGATAAATAAATGGCTTCCCTAATGAGTAAATAAAAAAAAAAAAGTGGCTCAATTTACTGAAATCTACAATATTGATTCGAGGATCAAAACGTAAAGTAATTTACTGCACATTCAAAGTTTCAAACACAAAAAACAATTGATTATGGCAGTCGTTTTCAGCGAGTCGTATTACAACGCACATCACTGATGCTGACTTTCATTCTAAAACTTTGTATTAGAGCAAAAACAATTATGCCAAAAAAGTCATCTACTTCATTTATCGTGAAAGCTAAACTGGGTATTTGTTGGTAACGTGTTGAATAAAAAGTTCCCGTTTAAAAAAAGTACTGTACACAAAGCCGAATGTGATACTGCAATCTAGATTGCTGAAATGAAAACCTCAATATTCATCTTCGTACATCGGTAAGGTATATATTTTTATTCGGATTAGTTATACATTTTCAAGTTTGTTTACATATTGTATCTTTAAATGAATAAAATTGTTGGAAATTAAGTATTCGGACAATAGATGGTAGCACTTTCTAGCAGTTGTAGGCATTAACATAGTAACTATGGCATTAAGTAAACAAGAATTTCATTAAGATTTGAACAGATGAGAGTTAGCGCAACCCGTAATGATAAATGAAACAGTAGAACACTCTATTGCTTTTATGCAGATTCATATATAAATGAAGAAAGCATAGGAGTGCAATAAAGAAAACTATGACGTACACCAACTACGAGTAGTAACGAAATAGAGAATTTGGTTAGCAACATAATTTCCTCACATTTCCATTGATATGTCTGAATTTAAATGCAGCCGTATTATGCATTTACTATTTCAACTTACAAGTGTGTATTAACTACTTTAGAATATTTTAGTAGAAATAAAAATAAAAGTTTTATTCATGTACAGTGCAATAACTTTATTTTACAAATTATAATAAAAATTCGAAATGTTAAACTTAAAATTTTAAATTTTAAATATTCAGAAATTATTACTAAAACAATAACAATAACTTTTATTTTATTTTAACAACAA
>JAQFZO010000251.1:0-30221 GCA_034695885.1 Geophilus flavus
TGTTTGCACGATCCGGGGGTGGATGGAATGGAGGAAAAAACTCAAGTTGCATTGCATTGCAATACTTATCGCTAAACTTTGCCCTTGTACTCCACACCCATATTTCTTTTTCTGACCTACTTTGAATTTACTTTACTCCTAGTGAGTCATTCACTCGAGTTTACTCAGACATCGCTCGCGGACCCTTTTTCCTTTTCCGTTTCCTGATGGAAAAATATTATTCGGTTTTTTTTTACTTTACAATCTCAAAAATGGCGTGAAAACACGTAAGTAAAGTTTTAAACCTCTGGGAAATATTGGGAAAAATGGAAAAAAATTGGAAAAAATTGGAAAAGTTGAAAAAGATTTTTTTTTTGTTTTGGAAAATTGAAAAAAAAATTTTTTTGGAGCGATAAGACTCATTACCGAATCTTATCATAATTTTTATAATTAATATGGGAAAAAAATGCAAAAATGCAAAACAAAATTCAAAAAATGAAAACATTCAAAAAAATTGGAAGAAAAAAAATTGGAAGAAAAAAATTCTTTTTGGGACTCATTATTACCGAATCTTATCATAATTTTCATCATGAATTATGGAAAAACTGAAAAAATGGGGAAAAACTGGAAAAAAAAATTTTTGTTGTGAAAATTTTCTTCTCGACGACGGAACTCCTGATAAGACATCATTAGTGAATCTTATCAGAATTTTCATAATGAAAACTCAATTTTTCACTGTTTTTATTTGTCACAGATAAAATTTATGTCCTTGATACCGAACACCTGGCGCTTTTTAAATTTTTACTTTGCTTTTCTTTTTACGTAGGCGTAGCATGTGCGAGTTGTATGACTCTATTGGCATGGATTCATCCTCCTTCACGGAACCCACGCAGACACAGCTGAGAAACTCAAACTCGTTACATCAACGTAGCTCTACTGCACCCATTACCAAACTGGAGTTGGAGAAAATAGACGATGACTCGTCGTCAAACGAAAACAAGGTGTCGATTGCCGATCGTCTGGCTGCCTTGCGGAAACATGGAGAGGAAAATTGGAAGGAACGAATCGGTGTCACCACCAAGGAAGAAATTTGCGAAATTCGTGAAATTCATCAAGAAAATGGCAACAGAAAAAGTCTGACGGAAATTCGAGAGAATGTAAATTTTTTTAAAGATTTTTGTAATCAATTTTTCGATAATAATTATTTTTTTCGATTTTTAATCGATTTTTATCGATAATTAATTTTTTTCCTGATTTTTTAAATCTATTTTGAACTTTTTAGTGATAATAATTTTTTCCGATTTTTAAAAACCGATTTTTATCGATAATAATTTTTTCGATTTTTTTTAATCGACAATTAATATTTTGTTTTTTTTCAATCGATTTTTATCGATAATTATTTTTTTGTCGATTTTTAAATGATTTTTATCGATAATTATTTTTTTTCGATTTTTAAATGATTTTTATCGATAATTATTTTTTTTCGATTTTTAAATGATTTTTATCGAGAATTTTTTTCCCTCTATTTTTTCTAGAGACGGGATCGTGACCATCGACCTTCGTCTATCGTGGATCGTATTTCCAAGCTTGAAATCGCTCAAGAAGGATGGAAGCAAAGAGTCGAGGAGAAAGACAGTGTCCAGTTTACTGTCGCTGGACGCATGGGGTGCAGCGAACTGGATTTGTCGAGTGGGGATCGCGTTCGATGCGTCCCGAAACCGACAATTTTCAAGAGCGAAACGACGGATTTCAGAGCTTTTCATCAACAACAGCAAGAAAAGGAGAGATTGAACACTTCTAGTCCCCTGCAACGAAGTGCAACGGCTCCTGCGTGTAATTTACTAAAACAACCCAGTGATAAAGAAGCGTCGCAAACGCCGCAAGTGCCTTCGAGTCGTGTGTCGGTCCCCAAAGCGGACGATGAATCGTTCCATGCTTTTTTCGAGTCTTTGAGTTGTGATAAACGACAAGAAAGAGTCGAGATCAGCGAGGATGGCTTTCAAGAAGTCATGTCTGCATCACATCAAATGTAATTTATGATTTTTTTTAGTTTTTTGTTTTTGTTGATCAAAGTTGTAAATTATTTTTATCTTTTTGATGTTTGAAGGTTGGTGCAGCGACGGGATGTAGTGAGACAGCGCAGAACGGCTGCGTCGTCGAGGAATCCGGTGAAAGCGTTGGCGAGTAGGACTGATATTCAGAATGAATATGTGGAAGTGAAAACCGGTGTTGCTGAAAAGGAGTTTAAAAGAGTCAAAACTGAACAGAGTAAATTTGAATTTTTGTTTTTAAGTGAAAATTATTTGTTAATAATTTTTTAATTTTATTTTTTTGGTGTTTTCAGTTGCTCAGAATACTAGTTTGGCTGTGTCTGCACTCGCTGGTTTGGCCAGTAAGGAAGATTTTACTGCCATTTCGTTACGTAAAGGCGCTTCGACTGTTAGTGGACCACTTTTGCCTTTTAAAGACCTCATGTTGATGCAAATCAAAGGTTGGTTATTGAAATTTGCATAATTAGTGTTGAAATCTCGTTAATTCGAATGAAGTTTTAGCAATCTGTTGGCTAATTATCATTTAAATGATAGAAAAAACACAGGATAATTGAATTATCCCGTAATTCAATGAAATTTTCATCAAAAATTCGAATTGACGAGATTTTTCTGCATAAATTTTACAGTTTTTTTTACAAATTTGCAAAAATTTTACAAATTTATAAAATTTTTACAAATTTACAAACTTTTTACAAATTTGTAAAATTAAATTTTTACAAATTTGCAAAATTAATTTTTTAAAAATTTGTAAAATTAAATTTTTACAAGTTTTTAAAAACACATTTTTACAAATTTGTAAAATTACATTTTTACAAATTTTTAAAATCACATTTTTACAAATTTGCAAAATTAAATTTTTACAAATTTGCAAAATTTTCACAAATTTATCACATTTTTACAAAACTTTTGTTTTGTTTTGTTTGGTTTTTTTTTTTTTTCCTTAATACAAATTTCAGGTCGAAGACACGTTCAAACCCGGTTAGTGAAACCCTGCATCGAAAGCATGAACAGAGGCGACAATTACATCATCGTCACCCCGCGCGAAGTCTTCAACTGGATCGGAAAATTCTCCAACGTAATCGAAAAATCCAAAGGAACCGACGTTCTCAATATAATCCACACTAAACGCGACCTCGGTCTGAGCGCAAACGCACAAGTGATCGTCGTCGACGAGGAAAAACACTACGGATCATCCGACGAAAAACGCTGCCTCGAACTCCTAAACGGCGATTCGTCGAAAATCGGAGATGCGGGAAACCCGAAAGAAGACGAATTATACGAAAGTGCCATCATCGACACCAACATGGCGTACGAAGTCGAAGAAGACCGACTCGTGCCTCACCCAAAGTGCTGGGGAACGCTGCCGAAGATCGAAATTTTGGACTCGAAAAAAGTCCTCGTGTTCGATTTCGGCTCCGAGATGTACGTCTGGCAAGGAAAATTGGCGCCGACGTCCCTGAGGAGAGTCGGGGTACATTTGGCGCAACAACTCTGGGACCAGGGGTACAACTACTCGGAATGCAGCATCAACCCGTTGAATGCTTCGATCGAAAGTCGGGAAGCGAAACAAGGTGCACAAAGACCGTCGTGGGCGTTGTTTGCTAAGGTTAATCAACATATGGAGACTGTTTTGTTCAAGGAGAAGTTTGTCGATTGGCCCGATGCGCAGAGACTCATTAGAGTCAAGAGTTTTGAGAAGGAGAAAGTATGATGATGAAATGAAATGGGAATTGTTAAACTTTTGGTGGTTGGTTGGTGTCACTTGACTTTTTTTACTAGATAACTGATATCGATTTTTATGTATTTTGATGTTTTGATTTTTAACTCGAATTTCCTGGATTTTTCAGGCGATTTTCGTCATTTTCCGCACGATTTAAACCATTTTTGGTCATTTTCTAACGATTTTTAATGATTTTTCAGACTTTTTCTTCTATTTTGTTATTTCTTCACGAAATTCAACGAAAAATGACTTTAATAATAGGTCAAAAACGTTTAAAATCGTGTGGGAAATGACGAAAATCGAGTTAAAATTGACGGAAATTGGTATAACACGAAGAAATTCGAGTAAAAAATAACTCACGTGACACCGGCAATCAAACGTTTAATAATTAACAAAAATTTTTTTTTAAATATTTTTTTTTTAATGTTAAATTTTAAATTTTTTTTTTAAAGGAGAAATCCGAGTCGCCTGAATTGGTGGCGTGTAACGTGACCGAGTTACTTGAAAAGAAGGTCATCGAACCGGATTTGATCCTCGAGGGGAGTCATTTGGGGCGAGGGAAGTCGTATTTCGATGCCGATTCGCGACGTCATTATGAGATCACCACGTTGGGCATCAAAGTATGGCACGTCAGAGAAAAAATGTACAAGTTGTTACCACGTGAGAGCTGGGGGCAATTTCATAGCGGGGATACGTATGTAGTCAGATGGCAGTACATGGTCACTGTTACTGGTATGTCTGTCATGGTGTCGTGTGACTTAATCGTTAGTCTCCAGGTGACTACATCGATTTTTATCGATTTTCTAAATGATTTTCACCCGGTTTTTGCGATTATTAGAGGTTCCTACACGAGTTTCACCGTCTTGTCACGATTTTTTTGGTTTTTTTATGGTGATTTAATATTTTCCACACGTTTTCTGTTTTTCAACTCGGTTTTATCGAGGTTCCAATTTTTTTTAAAAATAAAGATTCTGACAGAATTTTATCATTTTTTGGTAAAAATCGGTCGGAATCGTAAATATAAAGTGGAAAATTGTGTGGAAAATATGTAAAATTGAAAAAAAAAATGGAAAATCGTCTCAAAAATCTGAAAAACAGTAAAAAAATCTACAAAATCATTTTAGAGAATTGAAGATAGCAATGTGACAACTGAAATCACTTCCTCAAACTAATAAAACTCGAGTGATATAAATCGAAAAATAAAAACCTAATGCAATTTTAAAAAACAAAAAATTAAAACTCGATCAATAAGTTAGTTACCTGACGGACGATTAAGTTTCGCGATACAAAGACTTACTTTTACTTTTAATTTTTAATTTTTAATTTTAATTTTTAAAATTTTTAAAATTTTAATTCCAGGTCGCAATTTATCCGGACAAATGTCGCGTCACTCGTTCGTAGGTCGTGAACGATGCGCGTATTTCTTCTGGCAAGGTTCCGATTCGACCGTCAACGATAAAGGCGCTTCGGCGTTGATGACGGTGGAATTGGACGAAGAACGAGGACCCCACGTGCGTGTGGACGAAGGATACGAACACCCGTGCTTCCTTAGTCTCTTTGACGGGTCCATGATCATTCACAGAGGCAAAAGAAGATTATTGGTCGACGATGACGACAATTCCGATGCGGGAAAAAATTGGAAGAAAAACGCTCAACCGCATTTGTTCGTCGTTCGAAGTCGAGTCGAGAGCGAGGCTTCTTTGGTCGAAGTGGAACCGCGTAAATCTTCGTTGAGAAGTCGTGGCAGCTTGGTACTAATCGACCCTCGAGATGGCGCCGTTTACGTGTGGCATGGCGCCAAATCGCAGCTCCAAACGCGACAAGTTGCGTTGAATTGTGCACAAATTGTCTGTGATAGGTATTTTTTTCGTGTTTTTAAACGTCCGGATGGGATTTTCGTCTGGTGAACGTGTCAATCAATATTTATCGAATTTTCATTAAGTTTTAATATTTTTAAATGAAATAATAATAAACCGATTTTTATGATTTTCCAGCTTTGAAATAGTGAAAATTGCTGAGAATTGTGAAAACTCGGTATAAAACGTTAAAAGAACGTGGAAAAACTGCTCAAGTTTGAGTTGATAATGAAAAAATAGAAGAAAATCATGGTAAATCTGATAAAAATCAAACGAAAATTCGAAAAATATCGACTATCACACGATAACTGGCAACTGTTGATTAAATCACTCTTCCAAACATCGGACACAACACACCAGACATTTAACCCATCCTTCAAAAAAAATTTTTTACCATCATAAAATATCATTTTATTTTTCCAGACGACCACTAGAGTTTGGATTTGAGTGTCACGCACCGTTGGAGCTCACGGAAGTGACTGAAGGAAGCGAGGATGAATTATTCTTCCATAGATTACACGGCGATGGAAAATATTACACCTTATTAAGCAGTAAATTTTTTTAAAAAAATATTTTAATTAAAAATTAATTTTTTGATTTTATTTTATTTTTTCAGGTTTACAGTCTTTTGATTTCACGCCTCGTCTTTATCACTTGAGTTCCGTATCGGGCACGTTTGTTGCCAACGAAATCCAGTGTGCCTTTCGTTCGATGTCTTTCTCAGTTCCGTTTCCATTTCTTCAATGTGATCTCTACAAATGCGACCAACCTGCTCTCTTTTTACTTGATAACGAAGACGAAGTTTATTTATGGCAAGGATGGTGGCCGGAAGCGAGCGACGATAACGATAATGTTGCGACGGGGTCTGCTAAAGTCAGATGGAATTTAGATCGACGTTTAGCGATGGAAAGTGCAATTAAATATTGCAATGGTAAATGTTTCTGATGAAATTAATCGATTTTTATTGATTTTTTTAAAAAAAATTTCTGTTTAAAAATAGAAAAAAATAGTTCCGAACCACCAAATGCGTACTTAGTGAGTGCGGGGTTAGAACCGCTAAGATTTACAAATATTTTTCCTAAATGGGAAGTTAGGGATGACGTCACAGCATTGAATAGTCAGGTTTGTTATATCAGGTTATATTAGACAGTAGCAAGGTCTGTGGAAGTCTTCCACAGACCCTGTTATTAGTAAAGGCCCGATTTTGAGATTTGGTATTATCGATTTCCGATATATCGGTAAAAATATCGAAAGTATCGATAAATAAAAATCTGGGATCAATTTTGAATTTTGAAATTTTTTTTGGTGACATTTTTTAAATCAATGATTTTGATAGTCGAATATCGATATATCGGCAAAATTTGATAAAATTTGCGATATTGATCATTCCCAGTAAATTTTCCGGATTTTTGATGAATTTTTATGAGATTTTTCAACTAAATTTTGCAGATTTTTGATGAATTTTTATAAGATATATGAAATCATCGATGAGATTTTCGAAAAAAACTCAAACCTCCATTTAAAAAAATCGATAAAAAACAATGTTTTCAACATTTATTTCCCTTTCAGGATGGTAAAAGGCCAAACGACTGCCCTCTAGTGAGCGAAATTCTACCAATAATATCACGAAGTCGTTACACATTGGCCGAACTTCAATCCCCGTCACTTCCCGAAGCTGTAGATCCGTCGAGAATAGAATCGTATTTAAACGATAGTGATTTCGAAGTAATATACTAATTTTCTTATATAAAAAAATAAAATTAAATAAAATTAGTTTATTAACCATTAACTTATTAATTAATGTAGGAAGCGCTTGGAATGTCGCCTACAGAGTTCTACGTACTTCCGGCATGGAAACAGAACGAAATGAAGAAACTCAGTAGTTTGTTTTGAGTTATTGAACTTTGAAGACACGGGGCAGAAGGAATTATTTCTTTTTCTTTTTTTACTAATCTTGTCAAACATCAATGCAAATTTGTAGAAAAGAAAATTCCTGCTGTAGATAATCGTCTCGCTTGTTGAGAATTAAGTGCCTATTTGTTTTTCTTTGTTTTTTAATTTTTAGTAAATGTGCAGGAAGTGAATGTGATCCTTTAAAAGCCAAACTAATATTTAATTAATTAATTAATGAATTATTACTATTATTTGTAATAACTGCACTTGGGAAGGTGTGGATGTTTTTTTTTTGTTGTTTTTTGTTTTTATTTTTGTTTTGACTATGTAACAGCCATTTTTTTTACTGATTGATTATTTATGCAATGCAATGAATTGATATTTTAAAAGAAAATTGTTTTATTTTTTTCACATTTTCTACATCTACATTGACAAAATACGAAATATAGAAGTTCATCACGGGTTATCCTTTGGTTTTATGATTATTTTCATCGATAAAAAGCAAACATTCAAATTTCCTGGCTATGACGTCATTGCGCATGCGTAGTATGCAGTCTAAGGATGTTGATCGTAGCAGACGATGAGTTGTTGGAAGTTGGAAGTGATGAAAATTAATCGGAATCCGTTTAATGTGGAATAGTTTTTGCTTTTTCAACATCATTCAATGCTGCAATGCTATTTCGAGCAATAAATCGGTAAGTTTCCTGTCGAAATAAATTGAAAATTAGATTTTCCTTGTTCGGTCTGGGTCGGAACGGGTGACGTCAATTTCAATGCGAGAAAAAGTTGGAAGAAAAGCGCTCAGCCGAATTTGTCCGTCGTTCGAAGACGAGTCGTGAGCAAGTCAAGATTAAGCGCTCTGAAGAGGTAAGAGTCGCGCAAACCTTGTGAGCGAGTCTTGTTCGTCGAATGGAACCGCGTAAATCTTCGTTGAAAAGTCGTGGCCAGTTTGGTACTAATCGACCCTCTAGATGGCGCCGTTTTAGGCTCAAATGGCGCCAAATTCGCAGCTCCGAAAGTGACAAGTAGCTCAAGTAGCTTTGAATTCTGCATAAATTGTCTGTGATAGGTTTTTTTTTTTATGTTTTAAATGTCTGGATGGGATATTCGTCTGATGAACGTGTCAATCGATATTTACCGAATTTTCATTGGAGTTTCAATATTTTTAAATAAAATTTATATTATATAAATTCAATCGGTTAAAAAATAAATATTTTTTTTAAAAATCGATTTTTATGATTTTCTAGCCTCGATATAGTGAAAATTGTTGAGAATTATGAAAATTCATCATTAAAAGAAAAATATCGGCTGTCACAAGATAAAATCACTTGTCCAGACATCGGACAGCATACCAGGCATTTATTTCGTCATTTAAACATTTTTTCACCAACATAAACTCGAATTTTATTTTCCAGAGAACCACTAGAGTTCGGATTCGAGTGTCACTCGCCGTTGGAGCTCACGGAAGTGATGTCCGGAAGCGAGGATGAATTATTCTTCCATACATTACACGGCGATGGAAATATTACACCTGTTAAGAAGTAAATTAAAAAGAAACAATTTTTTAAAATTAAAAATTAGTTTTTTTAATTTTATTCAATTTTTTTTCTTTCAGGTTTACAGTCTTTCGATTTCACGCCTCGTCTTTATCACTCATGTTCTGTATGGGAATCCAGCGTGCGTTTTGTTTGACGTCTTTCTCAATTCCGATGCCAATCATGCCATTTCTTCAATGTGATCTCTGCAAATGCGACCAAACTGCTGTTTTTACTCGATAATGAGGACGAAGATTATTTGTGACAAGAATTGTGTCACTGGAAGCGATCGACGATAAAGATAAGGATGCCGTAACGTTGCAACGGGATCTGCCAAAATCAAAATTATCGATTTTTATTTATTTATTTATTTTTATTTTTTCTCTGCAAATATAGGCTCGTCGTTGGAGGACATCTGAGAAACTGATGCTCATCATCATTGAAGATGCTATCTGAAGGAACTGACATTCATCATTTAAGAGGTCGTGGTTTATGGAATATTCTTGATTTTGATTTTGATTTTATTTTAGTCTTTTATTGATTTACTTTTTATGATTTTTTTTTGTTGATTTACTGTAAAAGACTTTTTCTGTTGGTTTATAGTTTCTGTGATTTTTTTATGGTTTACAAATGTCAGTTTTTTATCTATCGGTGTTTATTGGTTTTAATTTTAGTTTTTTTAAGGGTGGCATTTTGTACTATGTATTGCTTTGGGTGACGCGAAGTCAGGAACTGAACAAGTGAGAAAATTAATAAGAAAAATTATTTTTATTTATGGTACCGGTATTAAAATTGTATTATTAAAATTGTAACTCCTTAATTTATTTTTTGATCTTGGCCAGCTAGAATTTTGAAAATAATGATATTTAAATAAAATAAAGTAAAATAAAATAAGATTGTAGCTCGTCTGTAATTTAAAACATCAAACTTCAGATGTTTTAAATTTGTAATGCACTGCGCATGATTGTATTTAGCAGACGGAACTAGGTATCACTAAAACCCTGTTCCTTTTCGTTTACCACCATTTCTACACACCTAGCCCAGTAATTGTCCCCCATTTTCTCACAATTTGTTCATCCAAGATCATCAACAGTTGTTTTGTTAAGAGCGGTTTTTAACCTTTATAACCATTGAAATTTCCACAAATTGCAACATGGTGTCTGTGATTCAACACTACATGGTAAGCAAACAACATTTGCGACGAATATATTCAACAAATCAATCTTTTCATGACAAAAGGACGTTGAAAGCAACAGAATGTACATTGACCAGCTTTATTCCACCGATCAAACACAATGTTTAGACGCAGTAATGTAAGAAACCAAATTTCAACACTCTTTTTAAAATTAAAAATTTTTTTTTTTAAATCCAGACAATTGAAAAATTCAGTGATCGGCAGCAACAAGCAGAAATCCTGCGTCATACAAATGGGAGTCGTTTCACGGTAAAATTCAAGGAAAAAAGAATAAAATGCATACATTTAATCAAATTTTATTTCAACAAAAGGTTACTTCAGACATTAGTGGATGAAAAATCGAGCGTCGAGTTACTGATCGAAGCCGCGGCGACATTAGGAAGTTTAGCGAAAGGAACCGATGACCATATTAAGAGTTTGGTCGATGCCGGTGTCGTTCCGTTATTACTCAGCGGATTGACCCAGTCGTGTTTGAAGTACGTCGAAGCTTGTTTGCGATGTTTGCGAACGATTTTTTCGAGTTCGTGCGCTCCCATCGATATTTTATATCAAGATTCGAACATAATCCCACATTTGATTCACCTTATTCCACAATCCACCTGTAATCAAGAGTGTATCGCGACTATTCTAACTAATGCGTGTCAAACTGTTGAGCATCAGAACGTGTTGTGTACAAGTGGAGCAGTGCAGGCTCTCGCAACTTTGCTTTGCTCACCGATTTATCGTGTTCAGATGCCGAGTTTGAAGTGTTTATCGCAAATGTGTTACCAAAATGAGAGAGTTTCGTCCATAGTTGCGACTTCGAGTTTCGGTGGTAAATCGATTCCTGATATTCTCGTTGGGTTAATCGCGAGAGATAAACCCATAGAAATGCAAATGGCTGCTGCCAAATGTTTGACATATATTTGTCGGGCGGGAGCCATCAGTCCCGAAGATCCGAAAATTTTATACAAAACGTTGTCGTGTTTAGTTCGTATGTGTAAGAAGGGACAGGAACCAGAAGTTCGCATAGCAGGAGCTGAAACACTCGCTTATTTGACGGAAGTTGACACTGAATTGCAGCGAATCGCGAGCATTTCGGATCACATCATCAGCACTTTAGCCGAATATTTAAAATACACGCCTCAACAACCAGCGCCGGTTCCGAGCATAATTCAAATTAAAAAACTAGATTATGAAATCAAAATATCGCAAGAAATGAAACAAGCCGCATTCAAAGCGTATGCATCTCTCGGTGCAAACGATGAAGACATTAGGAAAAAAGTATAAAACTTAATTTTCAAGAAATGTTTAATTTATTTAAAGTTTTGAATTTTTTTAAAACTTTTTTTGATTTTGAAAATTTTTTTTAAAAAATTTTTAATGTTCGATTTTCTTTCTTCAAATTTCTGAATTCTTGAATTCTTGAAACTTATTTCAAAATTTTGAATTTTTGATTTTTTTTGTTGTAATTTTTGAATTTTTGAATTTTTTTGTTGTAATTTTTGAATATTTCAGTTTTTTCTTCAAATTTTTTAATCCTTTTTTTCTAATATATATATTTTTAGATAATTGAAACCGATTCCTTGATGGATCATATCGTAACCGGACTATCGGACACAAACAACAAAGTTCGACTCGCAGCTGTCCGATGTTTACACAGTTTATCCCGGTCCGTGCAACAGTTACGCACGACATTTCAGGATCATTCCGTATGGAAACCACTGATGAAGGTATAAAATTCTCAAAATTTATCATCAAAACTTGATCTTTATTAATCGATTTATTCACACAGATAATGACAAACACCACCGACGACGTTTTAACAGTCGCATCTTCGACTTTATGTAATTTATTACTTGAATTCTCTCCGAGTAAAGAACCGATACTGGAATCGGGCGCAGTAGAAATTCTGTGCGCTTTAACAAAACGTGAAGATCCCGCTTTGAGATTGAACGGAATTTGGGCATTGATGGTATTTCGTGAGCAAATTTCAAACGTTAGGCGCATTCACGAATGAAAATTAGTTTGCAAATGTTGCAACGAAACGTAATAAGATGTCGATTTAAGGGTTTTATCTGACTCTAGCTGCGTTCAATCTCTGTTTGATTTCCGAAATCAAATATCGCCGATTTGGTGATAATGGCGAAATCTGATTTCGGTTTTAAACGGTTAAATCGAGCAATTTACTGAATCTTATCTTGATTCCAAAATGGCAATGATGGTACAGCTTTGAAAACTTGGAAAACGGATTTTCCACTATCGGAAAGCGACTCGTTCAATTGAAAATTCAAAAACATTCAAAAAATCATTTAAAAAATTGATTTTCAAAAAACATTTCGATCTATTTCAAATTTATAAATTTTTTACTTCAAATAATTAATTTTGATTTCAATTTTTTTCCAATTTTTAAAAAATTCATAATTTTTGAATTTTCGATTTAATTTTCAAAATTTTGAATTTTTGAATTTTTTTTTCAAAATTTTCAGCATTTTTCGAGTTATTTTCGGTTGCGTGAATCGCTGAAACCCGCTGAAATTTTCTGAAATTCGCGGCAAAGGCGAAACCAAAGAGATTGAATTGAACACAGCTTATGTGTAGCCGTCTTACTCTACGCATATATCGTATAACATCGGCTAAATTTAATTCCAATAGTCATGTAATCGATGTTTGCAACCCATAACTGACACAGTTGTGACTAGAATCTCGTCTTAGGCTACAAAACACGTTTTAAAAACTCAAAAAACGCGTTTTTGACCATTCGTGAATTCGCCTAATTTTTTTCTTCCTTTTCTTTGAAGATAACTTAGTCATTTTTTGTGAAGTTCTTCTTTTTTCACCAGAACATGGCATTTCAAGCGGAACAAAAAATCAAAAGTCAGATACTGACCGCACTCGGAACGGAACATCTCTTTCGTTTACTTTCCGATCCGGACATTAACGTGTTAATGAAGACTTTAGGACTATTACGTAACCTCCTGTCGACGAAGCCAGTAGGTGGCAGCTCTAGGAGTTTCACGGTTTCCATTTTTTGTTTATAAATTTATCTCTATAATTTCTATTGCTGCCTCAAGTTTAAACTTTCCATGAAAAAATAGGGAGAATTGCATTTTGATTGATTTATTTTTCTGTTTCAGCATATCGATCATATTATGAGTCTTTATGGAAAACAAATCATGCAAGCTGTTCTTTTAATTTTGGATGGTGATCATTCACCGGAAGTCAAAGAACAAGTGAGAATTTACGGGATTTTAATGGAAATTTTCAATTTTTTTGAAATTAATTGATTTTTTTTTTCTTTTTCAGGCATTATGTATTCTAGCTAACATTGCAGACGGTGATTCTGCTAAGGATTTCGTCATGTCCAGTGATGAAGTGTTGAAAAAATTAGCTACTTACATGGTATTGGAATGAAGTTTCGAAAATTTCGGATTTACTAAATTTCTGTTGGTGTCATGGAACTTGTATGAAATTCGTATTGTTATGGTTTTTTGGCCATTTTTTCAAATTTTCTTCGATTTCAAATTCAACTGATTTTCAAACTGATTTTTACGGTTTTTTTCTTGATTTTTTGATGTTTTTGCAAGATTTGTATTGTATGATGAAATTTAATGAATAAACATAAAAATCAGGCAAATTATAATTTAAAAAAATTACTTACACAAAAAAAAGCCGTGAAAATCGATTAAAATTTATTTAAATTGGAAAAATCTGTTGAAATCAATGAATTCGATAAAAAAAAATTTAAGTGTCAACAACACTCGAATTCCAATGTCACGTGACACCAACCATAGTATTTAATAAGTCCTACACTATGTTTACATGGTTGTAATATTACGACTGCCGAATTATTTGACTGTCGAATAATCGATTTAGATCAGTAGTCCAAAATGGCTGCCATTTTTTTAGTGTGGTCAAGAATGGTAAAAATTTCTGCGCATTTGCAGTTTAATTTTTCCGACTCCGACTCAACAACTCTCTCCCTATATTAACGACCATATAAACAACGACTAATAAACCTAGTGTTAGATTTCCAAATTAATTTTCATTTCGATTTCAGATGCATCCAAACGTAAAATTACAAATTGCATCAACATTTTGTGTGTCCAATTTAATATGGAACGAGGAGGATGGTATAAAAATTCAAATTTTAATAAAATCTTATAAAAAATTACAAATATCATGAATTTTCAGGGGCATTGGAACGTCAAGCGAAGCTGCGTGATTTAGGAATTCAGAAAATATTGCAGCAACTATTAACCACAACAGATACAACTTTGTTTGACAAGTATTTTACACATTTTATTTCAATCATTCACCAAAATTTACACAAAATTTTATAATTTCAGGGTGAAAACAGCTTTACAACAATTTACTTGACCACTGCATGGCTGGTCTTGTTTATCATTTCAATCTTAAAGATTGATTCTCCCAATACATTTTATTTAAATCCCCCCCTCCCCAAAAAATAAATCCTTCATTAAGTTGCATTTTCACTTTATCATACAAAATGAAAAATCTCCCATAATTCAAAAAATACAAGAAAAATTTAGAAAATTAAAATTACTGTAAGTTTTTTTTTAATTTTTATTTTATAATTTTATTTTGTAAATTTTCTAACATTCGTTAAATGTTGATAAATCATTTACATAATGAAATGTCGTAAATTTACATCTTTTTCCCATTTATCCGCTATTGACTATCGATACTTTTTTAAGTTTTAATCGTTCCTTGTTAACTAAATATGTAGTTTCTAGTCGAACACTTTAGATCTATCGAGTTTGTTACATCTTATTATGTGAATGTATTTATTTGACTATGAAATTTCTGTTTATGTTGGAAATAAATACTCGGAATACTATTTGATACAAAAATACTTTGGAACTTATTCATTCACGTATCGGATGTTAACATAAACAAAAAATCGAATAAATTTCATCGACGTTCCGGTTTGAGAACAAAAATCAACGATGAGACGAATAATCGCCTTGTTTTTTGTGCAATTTATGCTAATTCCGTCAGGTATTTTCCTTTTTTTATTTTATTTTAATAATTTTTCATCAAATTTTTATTTTTTTTTAGGTGATGGTCAAACAACTTCCGCTTCCGGTAATAAATTGAACTCGATCAGCGTGATCTCGGTGAACTCGACCCAGGCGAGTGACAATGCGACAACTGAAATTGAAGAGGATCATGGAGATGACTTGAAAACTGTTGATTACAATTTGGATGGTACGACAAAACCGCATCCTGTTCGTATTTCCAAAGGGCCGAAGTTGACGCTTAAAAATATCGCTTCTTGGTGGAAATTTTGGTGGGGGGAAGCGGTAACTGGAATTCGTGTGGCGTTTAAGGATATAAAGGAGAAAAATGTTGTGAGTAGAAAATAAAGGCGTTTTAATATGTGATTTTTAAAAATTAATTGTCGTATTTTGATAGATATTTTTTGGAGAATGAAGGAAAATGTAAGAAAATGAAATTAATTTGAATAAAAATTGATTGTCTTGTTGGTTTGCCATAAAATTGGATTTTATTTCATAAAATATTTGTTACACATTTTTTGGTTAAGGTTTCATGTAAAATCCTGGTTGAAGTAAGTCATACTTGGGATATTTTATTAGAAAGTGGAAGAATGAGGAGTGCAGTTACAATTTTTTTGTTTATTCAAGTCATGGTTAAAGGTGAGTAACAGTATAACTTTTTTTTTTTGCAGTGTTGGTACTCACTACTTTTTTGCTAATTTCTGCTATATTTCAGTAGTTTTTCAGGAAAAATAGGAAAAAATTTCTTTCTAATTTTTTTTTAATTTTTAAGTTTTAATTTTTAAAAAAAAAATTTTATTTCAGGTGAAGAAAAGACTGAACTGCATTCAATTGAACATGCCGGTGGTCCACACATGGGGGTTATAGTCTCAGATGTTATAGAGGCTACTGTTAAATCCAAAATGGCTGTTCCCCACGTCGAGTCTTACACATTTCCCAATTACGACGACGAAATTCCGCCTCATGCCCGTAAAGGACCGCCATTAACTTGGACAACTGCAATTCAGTGGTATATTTTTTGGTGGAAGGAGGCCTTTATGGCTGCTGGAAGATGGCTTGAGGAGGTAAGTGATTCGATCACCTGGTGGTGATTTTTTTAATTAAAAACAATTTTTTTTTATTATTATTATTTATTTATATTTTTATATAGAGTAAAATAACTACAACCACGACTAAACCATTACATGAAAGTGTAAAATAAGAAATAAAAATATTTTTTAGTGCTCGATTTGTATTTTTTTATTTATTTATTTATTTTTTGGAAATGACGTCAACCATTTTTACTGCACGGTGAAGCGTCGTGCATGTTGCCGAATAAAGTTCTAAATATTCGTTGCTGGTCTGGACATTCCGCTAACGTTGCTAAATGACATTCGACGACTTCTTTATATTTCCTAAGCGAAAAAAACGAGAGAAAAATAAAAATAAGTGAGCTGCGCAATGCACTGCGCGGTGGGTATGATATTTCTCCCACAATACCCTCATACAAAATGGCGACGTGCAGAATTTGGAGGGTAAGTTTGAAACTTAAAACTATCGCATTTTTTTCACTTACTCGCATCTTTCCACAGTGAAAAAATCTTTTAAATGAAGAATTCCAGATTGTTTCGCAAACCCGAATTTACATCTCGCCTCCTTTGCGACCGATTTACTGCAATTAGCCGTTTCTGGGACAAAAAAAAAACACAAAATGACGTAGAGTGACGCAAAATGACAAAGGTTTGTATTAAAAACATAAAAAATTTACCAACAAAGTCCTTAACATCAACCGCGCACATTGTATCGAGGAAAATTTCCACGACTTGATGAAGTTGCATGAGTATTTCCCTCGATTCCTCACTCAAACAAGGATTAACTGAATCTCTAAAGTCCTTAGCACACTTATGAAACACCTTATTCCTGCAAAAAAATTAAAACCACCCAATTTTTAAATTAAAAACCCAAAAAATCACTTACTTGCAAATTAATACAGAAGCAGTTTCGTGGATTTTGATGATTTTCCAATCCTGACTGGTCATAATCTCTCCAAAAGGATGAAAAATACAGTCAGAGGCTTTTTCAACAGTTGCATTGAAATTAATTCCTTTTTCAGCCATACAGGCAACATCCATGTCATGCAGCAAAGCCAAATTGGATTTATCATGAAACAAGGCTGAGGTTACAAATATATCTGGAAAAATTCACATTTTTAGTGGTAAATTTGTCAATTTCTTTGATAAAATTAAAAAAATTGTACAAAAATACCATTAAAAACAGCAAAAATGAGAATTATGTAAAAAATGTAGTAGGCCATGATGTCTAACTCTTCACACAACAACAACAAGTGTGAAAGGATGACTGGCCCATCTACCCATATATCAAGCTTTTCCTGGAAATACATGTGGTCAAACAGTCAAACAGTCAAAAAGTTATTTATTTATTCAATTCTAATGTTGTTTAGTGATACATTTGAATGGGTTGAGAGTTTATTTGGTGGTTATTGGGTAAAAAGATATAAATTCTATTGTTCTGTCAGAAATCTGTGTCTGGGTTCCTTGAGACTTTTGGGAGGTTTTAAGAAGCACATGGTGAAGCTTGGTACATGGTTTTCAGGGTGATGTCATAGAGGTTGTTGAGATCGGGACAGGTTCCTTCCGTTTTACATTTGATGAAGTCTTTGTATTTCCTATTAAGAGATGTTTTAATATTAAGTAAGTGTGCATTCAAAGTTCTTGTTTTTGTTGTTTAATTCCATTTTTTAAAAATTTACTCACTCGCATCTTTCAGTGCTGAAGAAATCTTTGAGATGAATCGGGTCGCTACTGAATGTCATTTCACATACGGGTGGATTGCACATTGAGTTTCCTTCAATAATTGCTGGGAAAAAATGACAGGTAATTGCAAAATTAGAAATTTAATTTTTTTTTAAAATAAAAAATGATTTGTATATAAAAACCTTGGAGGTTTTTGCCATCATCAGCACACAATGATTCGACCACGGATACTTTGACTGCGTTGATTTCCTCCAAAATAGTCAGAGATTCGTCGGGTAAACATGGGTTTGCATAATTGCCCAACTTCTTGTTGCATCTTTGAACCACTTCATCCCTTAAAAGACGCAATTAAATTTTTATCTAATTCAGTTTTTGCTGGATGTTGGCAAGGTCACCAGATTGGAAACCAGGAAATACTGATAATCGTCTACACTCTACAGTACGGTATATACCATTGGGGGTTTCATAAATAAAAACGATTTTGCGATTGTGCAATTACTCACGTCATTGGCGAATATCATATCACGTCATTCATGTAACATTGAGTTTTAAGTGTGCTCACCAGAGGGCGGCACCTGTCAATAAACCACCGCTTAATGGCGTCTCTTGCCAAGTAAAGGTGGAATTTCACTACAGCGATTTTTTTTCTCGCGCGACAAAAACACTCGCGCGACAGCCGAATCACGCGATTTCACGCTCTCGCGAGATCGATTTTTGTCATCAAAAATCGCACTCGCGCGCTTCTGTTGAAGTTAGTAAAGGTGGGCGGAGCTACAAAAATTCGCGCGAGAAAAAAAATCGCTGTAGTGAAATTCCACCTTAACAGGGCCTTCTGATAATCTAGGTGTGTGAAGCTAGCAAACACTTGATAGCAAAATTTTAAAAAAATAAGTGTACTAGGATATGCTAATCATGTGTTACATGTGCTAATATTCAAATTTATTTGTGCTATTATCCAACTCTGGAAAATCTCATTTGAAAATATTATTGCTAACTTCACGAAATCAAAAAAAAATATTTTTTTCTCCCAAAAGCAGTGTGCTAGCATATGCTACTCATGTGCTACATGTGCTAAAAATTATCATTGCTTGTGCTACCACCATTTTTTAAATATTCACATTTTTCAAGTTTGGTTTTCCTGTGGAACTCGAATTATTCCTTTTCATCATCATGACATCGTCTGCTACGTAATTACACCGTTGAAACTTCTTCAACTTACTGGATTCCCTCGATAAAGTTCGTTTTCCCAAGTTTCTTCGTTTGATTCCATAGTTTTCAGGAGTAAAGTTGTTACAACTTGACATTCTACATTTAATTGGAGAAGTAAACAGTTTTTATTTTTCTTTATTTTATTACGTTATTTTCAAGTGTGACAGTATACGAAAAACTGTAAAATCTTAAAAATTTGATAAAAAGTCAAGATTTTAAAATCTCCCAAATTTTCGGCCTTCGCTTGTTTGTTACAATATATGTATTGTCATTCAGCTTAGATTTTATCCTCAACCTTTAGTGAGGGCAAGGGGGAGAAACTTCCAAGCACTACTTGGTTCCCCTTATTAGTAGGCACTGAGCGGCATTTCAGTGCTGAAGCAAACTGGGCCGACTGGTTATCTTTTCTCTTCTTTTCTCGCTTCTTCATTTTTCTGTTTCCGTGTTCCCCATTGTTGCTTTGCGTTCCTAGTCGTTCTTTTTCGCTTTGAATTTTTGGTTTGTTTTATGATTTTCTTGGTTTGTTTTTCCATTTTGGTTGTGTCGGTGGGTGTCTTTACCATTTGGCATCGACTAGGTTGTCCCGTTGCAATGTGGACACATGAGTGGAATAGTTTGGATTGTGTAAGACTTTTGACAGTTTGGTTTGTGTTTTTGCATATACTGTAGTTAAACTTTTGTCTTAAAGCTAAGTACTCACAGCATGAAAAATTTGCCCACAGAATTGTACTTTACAGAAAAAAGTGCTAACGCATTCAGTACTTGGAAAGTCTGTGCCGTGAGCCTGCGAACGGAAAGAATAGACTTTCTGTGGGATCATAACCACAAAAAAAATTTTAAGTTTTCTGTGCCAGACTTTCTGTGGCTTTCAGCCAATAGCAACCTGCCATCAGTCTGTGGCATGATCTTACCAACACATTGTGGTGATTGGTGAATTTGGACAATTCTGAGTACAGGTTTCATGGCCAGACAAAAGTTATGAGTACAGAGTACATGTGAAAAAACACATTTCAATAATATCATCACGAATTTTAATCTCACCGTAAGAATAATTACCTAAACATTAGAAATTATATCAAATCTAATTCTGGTTTGTATCAAAGACGTGTAATGAAAGTCATTCCAGTCTACATATTGTATTAAATAAATTCACTAGATGGCACCACCTATTCCCCGCCCTAATTTCCAGTGCTAAAACAAGCCACTAGATGCCACTCAAATCAACAGCTGCTCAATCTTCTCCATCAGTCAGATGCTGACAGTAATGTTGATTCCATGTAAAAACGGATTACAGATTACACACCACTTGCGAAACACATCTGATTCACTTAAAACCCAAGGTGTAATGCAGTAATCAAACTTATTTATCTTTCAATATAAAAAAACCAAATTAAAACACAAAAAGTCAAAAACCAAGATAAAAAACACTTCAAAAACAAGAATTTAACTGATTTATTCCAAACTTGAAATACCCAAACCGCAAAATAATCAAATCATTACATAAATAAATACTTATCAACACACGCACAGAATGTTGTTTTAAACATCTGCTGCTAAATGTTAACTTTTTACCCTTTATCGATTCCAAAAAACCGGACTTCCTTTCTTTCAAACACCGGAAACAAACCAACTTAAAAAAAAAAAAAAAACTAAAAAACCTAAAAAAATAAAAAACTCATTAATCCCCTTCTTAACCAAACCTAAAATTAACCCCCAACCCATTTTTCACTCCTAACACCCCAACTTTCCCTTCCGTAACCATGCCAACGCATCTTCCAACACCATCCAAAATGGCGCCCTCCCTCCTCTCAACCTAATAATAAACAAAAAAAAAATTATAAAAAAAAAAAAAAAAGAAGGCGTGTGCTTACATTGTGCAGCACGCGCATCCACTCACCGACACCGATCTACCCTCCCGCTCGTCTATTTATACCGCATTCCCTCCCGGGCCACGCCACAGGAAAGAGCGAGCGAGCGAGTGAGTCGAGTCGATACACTCGACGCAGCAGAGCAGCCGCCACGATGCCCACCGCGCATCCTCCACACGCAGCACGTGAATACTGAAACCCAGAAAACGTGTTTCATCATTTTGTGCAACTGACACTTGCCAACAACCATGTTGGACATCTTCCGAGGTTTGAAAAACCTCCTCAAAGTCAGCCGCATCCACACCGACGGCGCCGTCTTCCGTCTCCACTACAACGTGACGGTCATGATCCTGATCGCCTTCAGCGTCATAGTAACGACCAAACAATACGTGGGCAACCCGATCGAGTGCACACACAGTCGGGATGTCACGGAATCAGTAATCAACACCTACTGCTGGATCCACTCTACTTATACAGTCATCAGCGCTTACGACCCGAAGAAAAAGGTCGGCGAGGACATTCCATACCCGGGAGTGGACAGAAGTTCAAATAAGGATGACCAAAGAGTGCAAAAATACTATCAATGGGTGTGTTTCATGTTGTTCTTTCAAGCCGTTCTCTTCTACATCCCTCGTTGGCTGTGGAAAAACTGGGAAGGTGGCAAAATACCGGCCTTGACGATGGATCTTCAGTTGGCCGTGTGTACTGAAACGGAGAAAAAACAACAAAAGAAACTTTTAGCTGATTATCTATGGAGTAATCTGCGAAATCACGACTTTTGGGCCATGCGATACTTCCTTTGCGAGGCTTTGAGCCTGGTTAATGTGATCGGACAGATGTTTCTCATGGATAAATTCTTCGACGGGGAGTTTATAACATACGGGATCAAAGTGATTGAATTCATACACGCTGATCAGGAAGAACGAGTCGATCCGATGATTTTCATCTTCCCGCGCATGACTATTTGTTATTTCCATAAAGGCGGGCCGTCGGTGCAGATTGAGAAACATACTGCTTACTGTGTTTTACCCTTGAATGTTGTTAATGAGAAAGTTTATATTTTTCTCTGGTTTTGGTTTATAATTCTCGGTGCGTTGACTACGTTGGTGTTGCTCGCGCGACTGGTTGTGTTTCTGGTGCCCCGGTTGAGAGTTTTGTTCCTCGCCACGAGGTTTCGGTTGATTCCGAAGAAACAGTTGAAGTTGTTGATGGAGAAGACGCAGATGGGCGATTGGTTTTTGTTGTATTTGTTGGGGCAGAATGTGGATAATTATGTTTTTCGGGACGTGATTCTTGATATTGCCGCGAGGTTGAATCAAACTTCGAAGGAGCCGTCCGTATGACAAGAGGGGTCGACGGTGGCCACCGCGAGGAGAAGTCGGTTGAGTGGGCTTCCCGTGCATCCGCATATTCAGGAGCCGATGGCCACCGTTTCTGGTAAGGATATTGAGATCGGAACCTTACCGATGGGGTTTATGACGTATGGGACTGGGATTAAGTGGAAGAATCATATGGAGGGGAGGAGTGATGGGGATATTAATCAGTGCGTGTGATTTTTTTTTAAGTTCCTAAAAGTGTGAAAACTGTAATTTGTGTAATTGGTGATTTTTCATGATCCGTGGAGTTTTGTGCGAGGTTTTTTGGAAGAGGTCAACGTTCAGGAACGTGAAAATCGACGTTTTGGAAGTGAAAATGTGTCAAAATGAATTTTTTTTCAAAGTAATGAACGTTTTGGACGTGAAAATGCGTTAAAAGTGATTTTTCATGCAATAACTGCGCATATTTTTCTACCTGGGACGGGAAAATGTGTCGAAAATTATTTTCAAAGAAATCAACATTTGAGACGTCAAAATGAATTTTTAAAAAAAATTAATCAACGTTTTGGACGTTAAAATAAATTTAATTTTCAAATTAATCAACCTTTTGGACGTGAAAATGCGTAAAAAATGATTTTTCACGCATTAACTGCGCTAATTTTTTTTATCTGGGACGTGAAAATACGTCATATCAATTTTTTTCAAAGAAATCAATGTTTGGGACGTGAAAATGTGTCAAAATAAATTTTATTTTCCAAATTTAAACGTTTTGGAAGTGAAAATGCATAACAAATGATTTTTCTCACATTAACTGCGCATATTTTTCTATCTGTTTTAACATATCACCCATATTTTCGTATATATACAATAATGTGTCACGTTATCGATTAGAGGAAACAAAAGGAGTCGTGTGACTCACAAAAGGGGACAGGGGGGTTACCGAAAGGGGGAAACAGATTGGTTTGGCTCCATGAATGACGATAAATCAATAAATTAACATCGATAAATGGCATAAACCATTTGTAAAATATAAATTTTTGTATTTAAAAAAGAAAAGAATAAAACAAAAAATTTTAAAAAAAAACTTTAAAACAAGGCCATTAGCCCAGGAGCAGATGATCCGATGACGTCAAACGACAAAATGGCATTTTTCCAAAAAATCTTTTTCCTCTTTGGGGTCATCCCCAGTTAAAAATAAATTTCCCCTCTCTTATTTTACTAGGAAGTTTGTACAACTTATTGCCTATTATGTCACTCTCAGACATAATAATATTAAAAAATGCAAAATGATCCTTTGATGTAGTATATATGACGTCATTGCTCATAGCAATACACACAAATGTAAAAGTAAACTAAATATTTACTTCCTGCGTATATATATACACACATACATACATATAAACCCCTGGTGGGTTGTATGGTCAATATGATTCATTTGAATATCGGAAATGAGTCACTGGCACGTGGCATAAATTTCATTTGATCATTTCACCCTTAGGCTTAGGATGATGGTGAAATTTCTCCCCCATTTTATCCCTCATGTGTCTATTTTAGGGAGAGGGGTCGTTCTTTTGCTCAAATGTATACCAAAAAATCTTAGCATTTTTCCAGTACTGTATGTGTAACTTATTGTATTCAGTTTGTGTGTTGATTTTTGATTATTTTCCTGTATATATCAGTTTTGTTTTGGTTGGATTTATTGATTTATTTATTATTTATATAGGAAAATTGGAATTTTTCGAGTTTTTATTTATTTATTATTTTCATTGTTTTATTTTCTATTTCCAACCAATAAGGTTCGAGACTGTGATATAATGCGTATTTTCTTTTATAACTTTTGTCCTTTTCCATTTTTCCTGTATTTTTTTTTGGTAGAAAAAACTCTTGACATTTCTATGACGTAATTGTAAATAAATGACATTTTATAATAAATTATTTATGTGGTAATATGTGGTACAGTTTTATTTTATATTTTTAATGTTGCACAATGCCTATAGGGTGAGCTGTTGCATTGGACTTTGGTTTGATTTGATTGAGTTTGCGTGCAATTAATGAGTTGAACTTGAAATGCTTTGTCAACATAATTTAGTTGCAACATGTATGTGGGAATGGGACATGGGTAGTAGAAATCAATCAGTAGATGTGTAAGGAGTGGAGAAATAAATTACGGGTGATGGTTAAAAAGTTTACCGTAATTAAGTTAAGTGACGATTTATTTCATTAGTGAAGACTGAAAAGTTACTGAAATAACATTGTTTTTCCCTTCTTTTTTCCTAGTTTACAGTTAAAACCATAAATCTTGTTGTTTTTTTATTTAAAGACTGCACAATTGCACTTGGAAACCCTGCTTTGCTTTCTTCTACACCCCACAAAAAAAAACCACAAAACACAGAAATAATTTTAACCACAATTGAACTGCAATAAAAAAGTCTGCAGATTGTCTACACAAGATTTTTGCCATTTTTGAAGACATTCTGCAGGTTTTTTTTTTAAGGTATTGGGTCAATAGAAAACAAAGCATTTATTTACGTGTGTTTTGTAACCCTCTTCAGTTTTTATCAAAAATCTGCAGATTAGTTTAAAATTGGGTTGTGGTTGCAATCAGATAAAAATTACGACTTGCATTGATAGGGTTTATAATTTAGAAATGTTTTTATTCTAGTTCCGGTTTGATTTATTGCATATAATACGGTATGATTATAGTGGTACATGACGTCACATTCTCCAATCAAATAACAAATTGTAGAAAGGCTGTTGACATTTTTTTAAAATATCAGAAATTCCAGATATTTTTTTAAAATTTGCAGAAAATTTGAAGAAAGTTCTTTAAAAATTGCAGAGATTTTTTTAAAATAGCAGAAAATATGCAGACATTTTTTTTAAAATTGCAGAAAATGTGCGGAAGGTAAAATTGCATAGATTTTTTTAAAAAATTGCAGAAATGTGCAGATGTTTTAAAATTTGCAGACAATGTGCAGATATTTTAAAAAATTGCATTGATTTTTTTAAAAATTGCAGAAAATAGACAGATTTTTTTTAAAATGTCAAAAGTTGCAGAAATTTATTTTAATACAGAATAATCTGCATAGACGTTTTAAAAATTTTCCAAGCGATAGTAAATAACAGGAAAACCCAAAAAAATTATCACAAGACCATTTCCACCCTTACTTCATCACTTACACAACTTAAAAATATCAGTTGTACATTTCCTTTCCTTCAAACCCAACACCCCCCTTTTCCCTCCCCCCCCCCCCCTCAAAAAAAAATTAGGAACATTTCCTGTGACACTCATGCACGTCACTCCACACTACCTACACTTACGACATGTGGCACGCGTTTGGCTCACCTTTAGCCATCCCATCATCAAACCTTGAAAATATAAAAAGAAAAAAAAAGCCTTCCCAAATTATTGTACAATGACTTTCACTGACGACTTGCATAACTTACTATAGTTAGTAATAGTTAGTCAATTTCGGTTTTCAGTTCTTACACCTATAAATACAAAGAATTTAAAAACATCCTTTTCACAATTGTTCCTGGAAAGTCTCATGAGACTCATGCATGAGTAAAACCAGTCGAGAATGCGATCAGAAACGCATGCCAGTTTGCCAGTTTAATTGTTAACATGTCTCTAGAAACATTAAATTACAAGTATTTTTAGGAAATTAATGTTCTGGAAGTCTGGATTAACGAAATTTTTATTTTTGATTATTGGATTGATGTGGAAAATCAGTTGAAATAATTTTTTTTTTATTTAGGTTTTTGGTTTGCATCGTGTGACTGGTCGTATTATGGGTTTCGGAAACTGGGATTTTTTTTCACAGTATATATAACAACAGACTTTTAGTAATGTAAACATTTAGTGAAGTATGTGGGTTAACACGCCCTGGTGTATGGTGTGCTAGACTAAAAGCCCCACACGTTATAAACATCGTGACCCATGTGTATTGGGGGTTGTGTTTGGAAAGATGTAAAAATTTCACGCTTGAACTTGAAGGAGGGAAATGTGATGAAGTTTGGTCATTTATATGCCCTGATGGACTTTGTGAACGGATTGGCGATTATGATTTATCGATAAGATTTGATTTTGGAGGAATATTTATAATTAAAACAATTATCTTTGGGGGAAAAACGATTTATTTATTTAGAGTTTTTAATATTTAAAAAATATCAAACTTTTTTCTAAATTGTTAATTTTGAAAAGAAAAATTATTTAAAATTTTTTTTAATTTTTGATTTTTCTATGTATTTTTGATTTTTTCACTTTCTCAAGAAAAAAATTTAAAATTTAAAATTCATTACCTCAAGAAAATTTTTTTTTGAATTGATTGATTTATTAAAATTTTTAATTTTTTCAAGAAATAAATTTTTTGAATTTTGTTTTGCATTTTTTAATTTTTTTAAAATTTCTTTTTGTAATTGTTTGAATTTTTTTTGAATTTTTAATTTTCTTAAGAAAAATAAATTTTTGATATTTTTTAAAATTGTTTTGAATTTTGAATTTTCTGTAGAAAAACAATTATTGTATATTAATTTTAAAATTTTTTTTTGAATTTTTGAATTTTTTAAAAATGTTTTGAAAAATTTGTGAATTTTTCACTTTCTCAAGAAGAAAAATTGAATTTTTTTTAACATTTAATTTTACCAATAAGAAATATTTATTTCAATTTTTAATTTTCTTAATAAAACTTTTTACCTTAATTTTTTTTAAAAACCTTTCCCCCTATTTCTCTCATTGAAATTCCTTTTTTCTTTATCTCAGTAATTTCCAAGTGTTTGAAATAGACTAAACCCACCACCAACTGGCCTTGGTTCAAGCTGGCTTCGATCAATCACCTGGTGGCAAATTAAAGCATGGCCAAAAACCGAAACAAATTCAGATCCACGTCATAATTAATCTACACAACTTACAATTATAAATCAGATGAAAACCATTGAAAACGTCCTCTATACTCGACATCATGAAATAACAAAAATAAAACACTTGAAGAAACCTCAATTAAAAACTCAGCGCACAACTTCAAATACCTCCAATCTGTGACTTATTAAAACAGACCTAATCCTTATCTACAAATTCACCGGTCTTAAAAACTCAAAGCAAGAAACGAAATGCGCATGCTCAGCACAAGGAAACAAGATAAGCCCAATGCCAGTCACAAATACCTTTGATAAAATATATAAAAATGGACAATCTTCAATTCAACAGCCCATCTGGCTCCTTCAACCCTTTTAATCTTCGAGGCCCCCCTTGAAACTCACTTTCGTTCCAAACATTCTCGACCCTAATTAAAACATAACTCGAATTTTCCCGCCTAAATTCTTGACCAATTGTCAAAAAATTGGTTAATAACTAAATATACTTCAAAAATATTATCACAATGCGGAAGTTTTATAATTTTGGTGGCTTTTGGATGTTAGGGGAAAATCAAAAGTGTGTGATATTATTTCGGACTAAGTCCACCAAATAAGTCGATAAAGACTAAGTTCCTAAAATATTAAGGCGACACCCGACCGGACATAATGTCCAGAGGTTCGAAGCTAGTGAAAGCGACACGCCCTTCGAATTTCGAATAAGTCGCTAAAGTTAGGAAAAAATTATCATTCACACGAATTCCGTTATGGATGGGGCAATGCTAGAAACTCATTTGAAACAATAAAAAGCCAAAACAACTGGGAGAAACAGTGTATTCCACTGTTGAACATGCACAGTGGACGAGGCGGTAATCGGGGAAATCGTGGCGAAAATCATGGATGCAAGAACAATCAAAATCAGGGAAACAACAGTATGTAATACTAAGTACGGTAACTATTAGTGTTTAAGTCAATATGGCTACTAATTTATTTTTGGGTTTATATACAGTAGGGGATCTTTTCAAAGTTGTTAAGGTGCCTTTCTAGCGGGACCAAATTAAATCTATAATAATAGGGCTTTATTAATATCTCACGTCATAATTTTGCCGCATTGGATTGCGGGACAGTCGCATTGCATTGCGGGCGAAGGTTGCTAGGCAACAATCCAAACAGTTTTTTTGCCCTTCAAAACCTCCAATTCCAAGTCATTCAAATCATGGTCCAAAGTCCAAACCAACAAAAACTACTCAAAATTCAAAAATTCCTGCAAAAAAAACTATTCAAAATAACTCCAAATCACAAAAACTCCCAACGAAAACCCCATAAAAATACGGGATACAGAGTGAAAATAGCTGACTCTGATGAGATCCAACATGCAATGCAATAAATGCGACTTGCCTACAATGCAAGGCGGTAAAATTATGACGTAGGGTACGGTATTGAAAAAACCTTATAACAACAATTCTAGAAATTGCAACCAAAATCAATCCAGCAAGATGATGCACAGATTCGTGTCTCTTGAGTCATCGATCGTTAGTGGTTTGAAGTAAAAAAATTAATTTAATCTTTTGCCCTGGCCTGCATCCACTCGGCCCAGACGCAAACCTTGTCGAGAACGTATGGGGGCTTGTGGTCAGGACAGGACAGCTGATGCAAATGACAAGCGACATTCAAAAGTGGAAAAATTAAAACATGCGGTTGAGGATGCCTGGGGCAAACATTGATCAAAGTGTCTTAAAAAGTCAATAGATAGTATGAGAGACTGGTATCTTTGAACTCATCGAACATAAGGGAGTGTAAGGTTTGAAAATTTAAGATTAGGAAATGTGCACCTCTTTTTAACTAGTTTTGGGTGAGAATGGCATGGGATGAGGCATCAAAGTGAGTTTAAAAAACATCCTTAACATGTAAATCTCATTGTAGCACCCATTCGCAGTGTATACAGTGTACACATAATTTGGGACAAAATGTGCCACATTTACAATATCGTTTTTAAGAGTGAGGAAACAGAGGTCAACGTGTAATAACGTCAACGAAAGCACGCACAGCAAAATGATAGCTCACTCCAGAATAAGATTAAGTAATTTGTTTAATTACTTGAGTTTACTTAATGAAATTATATGTATTTGAGGTGTATTTTTGCTTGTATTGTTTGTTTATATCTATAAATATTTGTCATTTGTTTAATTTTGATTTTGATAGCTTACACGAGTGTCCGCAGGCTCAACGTACCTAAAATAGTGCAATTAGCTATGATTGATAATTCTTTTGCACTAATTCCATAACATTTCCTTGTAAAAAAAAAATTCTACTTTAATAAAACAACAATACTACTTATCTAAACGTGTTGGCTTGTCATTATTTGACTGTAAGTCCATTGTTTTAATTGTTTCTTAATCCTAGGCATTTCAAAATTCAGATTTTTCACACGTGTGTGCTGACAAACATATTTTTTTAATGGAACCTATTTTTAAAGTTTTATTATTTTTCTAATTTATGAAGCCGTTATTTTGTATCGCATTTAGGACTCTTTTAATGTCTTCTTCTTCCTCCTTGGTTATTCTTTGCTTTCAAACTCCATCCCTCTTGTATTTTTAGATGTTTCCTTGGTCTAATCTGATCTGTTGTTCTACTACATGTTTTTTTTAACATTTTGTCTTTGTTTTTGTATTTTGTTTTGGTTGAGGTATCAACAAGATGAAAAATTAGTGTCCGTTTCCGTCTCTGACGTCCTTTCGCGTCTTTTTAAACTGTATCGTGTGTTTAAATGTGATGTAGGCTAAGGTATAGGTAGAGAAAAGTCGATTAGTACTTGTCGACTCGGTTACGTAGTTTTTGCTGAGAATTTTTGGCTATTTGGGACTTTCAAATAGGGTATGGCGGTGTATTTTGTTACGTAGTTTGTCAGTTTTTTTATTACATTGTGATGAATTGTCTCCAGTTTTTTAAATTTATTTTTGAATTATTTTTAACC
>JAQFZO010000252.1:0-30198 GCA_034695885.1 Geophilus flavus
AATTATACAGAATTTTTGAAAAAGCAGCCAAATAACTGCAGATTTTTTGCAGATTGTCTGCACTTTTTTTTGCAAAAAATCTACAGATATTTTTAGTTGGGATGACTGATCAAACATTCAGTACAAGTTTGAATAAATTTTTTCCCTCTATTTCTAAACATCTACTGTTGTTACACATTTCAAATTCCTTTATGGTAACCTTATACAAATAAATTTAAAGCTGATACTGAGTGCAAGGCAAATAATTCTTCCATTTCATTTCAAACTGTGCCATACAATTAGGAAATGAATCTATTTTCAAAAATCTAATCAAAAGAATTTTACTGCTAGTGCTCAAATTGGTTCTTTGTTCTCCCTTTCCAAATAAAGTAGGTACCGTAAAAGTTTTGGATTTTCTCAGCAATAAACACATCATCACTATTGTTTGCGTTATAAAAGCATTACATATTTACTGTCAGTTTGATGTCCCTCGATCATCCTACTCACCAGAATCCTTCAATTTCTTCAGCACAACTGTCTACAAACCTCGTCTGTGTAAGAAATGATTCGTTGCATCCTGTTTTGTTTTGATTTTGAAATATCAAAAATATCCGGTGACAATTTCCTTTGTACACAGTTCTGAAAATTCTACACCTATTAAGATAACTCTTAAATTGAATAAAGTTTATTTTTTTCTTTATTTCTTCAATTTAATTATCATAGTGCATAACTGACAAAAATTGAATTTTTTTTTGTTTTTTTAATAATTTTCAAAATAGACATTTCTTAGACGTCATAAAAATGAAGTGAAAAATATTGTAGATAAAATGTTTTCCATTCTTTTTCTTTTTTCTTTTTTTTTTAAATATAACGTCTACAACTTCATTGATGAAAGTGTTAACGTGATTGATAAAATAGCCCTACCCTAGACTTAAATAGAGAAAAGAAAATTCATCAACAGAAAATAATTAAATACAAAATTACAATTATTTTCAACAAATTTTTTCATCCTCTTTATACATTACACATACAAAAATCCCGTACCGTACTGAAAAAAACTTTATATCATAATCAGACTTCACTCATATCCCAAAAAACCCATCAAACCAAGTAAAAAGTATAATTATATCGTTTATTTTATTTTTAGAAAATATTTCTTACTGGTAATCTGTTATAAACAAAAACTTGTATATTGACAAAATAGTAGTAGGTAAGCTCAAAGTCACATGGAAGAAGTAACAGTTGCATATACCACTCTAATCTATGTAAATTGCAGGTTCCATGCAAAATAAAACCTTTTATTTAGCAATTAAACCGTTATCCAATGAAAATCACTTGTCTTAATCCACTTTATACGGAGGTCTCGTCAACTTACAACCTCAGAGCTTTATTTCTAATCCGTTTGCACGTAATGGAACCACTCATTTTACAATAAAACAAGAGTAGTGAACTTTTATGAACCTGTAACTGTACGCTACGTAATGAATGAATTATTGTACCCTATTTTTTAAAGTACGTAATGACATCAGATTCTACAATTTCTAATTTTTTGATGTTGATAAAATTGTTGTGCAGAGTAGACTTCAAATTTTTATTTCAAAATAAAAAATTTCTTACGAAAAATCGTGTAAGGTAATAAAGATTCAAATGAATATTTTTTTTGTGCCATATTGAATTGGCATTGCCATTATTATTGTTTTTTTTAAAAAGGCATGAAACGGTGACGTATTCTAAAATTCAATACCATAAATTTGAGAAACGTCCCTTAAATTATTGTAGAAATGTCAATTAAACTTTTTAAGAGTAAATTGCGATGTTTGGGCACAAAAACTTTAAAAACAATAAATAAAAACAACAAAATCTTAGCGCACCTGTCGATGTGGAAATTATTGAGCAATGCAGTAAAGCTCAGGGACAGCAAGATTTCTCAAATTTTCGGTAATAAATATAATGAAAAGTTGAAATTTTATGAATGTTAAAACAGTGATATCTGCCTATATACAACAATTACAAAAAATGTAATATTTTATGAAAAAAAAATAAATTTAATAATAATAATAATAATAATAAATTAAATAATTAAAATAAATAGGAATGTCAGCTGCCAAACAACTACAACATATCATACACTGCTTTCCTCGGTGAATTTCCCAACCTCAAAAAATAACTTTACAGCCGGATCTTGTTTAGTCGCCGTATCCAACGTTGCATCCAGATCCGATGGCGAAGCATCTTGTTTTTGATCCGGACTCGGAACTTGTGCTGTGATTTTATTATTCTGTTTCAAATCCAACCCACTCATCGCATTCGCCAAATTCGCTTGATACACCGAAATATCCATAGTCGGGGTACTGCCACTCGGTGACGGCGTCGGATACTGCTGCGTGTAATCGTAAGTGGTGAACAAATCCACACCGATCGGTGGTTTACTGTCACTTTTTTCAGTTTGACCATTAGTGTTGCTTTGATCGCTAGTTAATTGATCCATCTGAAACGTAACTCTTTTCTCCCTCGGTGAAACCGGACGTGGATTTACACTCAAATTCGAACCCGTCCGTTTTCCGACCCCCACGTGGACATCTAAGGCGCCTTCAGTTTTCGGTGACGGCGAGACGACTCTGTTTGGCGATTCGTCGTCGACGTAAACTCTCAAGTTTGCTTTTTCCAAGTCAAAATTTGATTCTAAAATACTCGGTCGGTTATTTACATCCACATCGGTGACGTCGATGATGCCGTCGCCGATCCCTATTTCGCTGTCCGACGGTTCATCCAGAGGAACTTCGACGTAGATGATGCCGTTGTCTGTTTTCGACGTTGCCGGCGATTGTACTATTGTTTCCATGGGTTTTCCTGAATTTTTGTAGTTGTTCAAATTGCCCCTGCTGCCCTTGGAACCGATGCTCGAGACGTCGGAGAGTGTTTCCGGTGAAGCGAGGGGGGCAAAACCCATCCATTCGTCACGAAGCAGATCCACTTTCCTTGTAGGCATGCCGATGTTTGATGGGTAAAAATTATTTTTTTGTTCTCGAAAAGCTCGGACCAAATGTTCTTCAAGAGCGGACGGGAATTCGCTGTTAATCACATCGGCTTCACTGTAAGTACTAGAGCGGTTGCTTTCTGGGTTTAGATCAGTGAAGCTCGTTTCCAGGCACAATTTGTGAGGAGGTGTTCGATCCAGTGGTGATGAGTGACTGGATTCGGGAATGAAATTATCTTTGCTTTCGTTTTCTAAAAATACACGTTGAGGTTTTGTTGGTCCGACATTGCTCAGCACCTGATAGGTAATTAGAAACTTTTATTAATATACCAATTATCTATCTTGCCTACTTATTTACATAGTGTTTCGATTATCCAAAATAAACGGAACCGACAGGTGGTCAGATACAAAAATAAAAAAAAACGAAGTTTCATCCACTTAGATTTATTTCACGGCCATGGCTATTTTCACGGTCATGGTTGTCAAGTAGAATCATACTGTTTTGCACGTGGTAGGGTGAATCTGAATCCTCTAGATGCGGCAAGTTCGAAAATCCATATCCCTCAAATTTGCGCAACAGTGCGAAAATCGCATTTCTCGTAAACGTACATCGTATTTGTCATTGGATGTGCACACCGGCGAGAAATGCTATTTTCGCACTGTTGCGCACATTTGTGAGCCTTGGGACATGGATATTCGGACTCGCCAGTCGCCATAATGAGAGGATACAAAATCATATTTTCACACGCGAAACGGTGTGTTCTGCTATCGCTCCTTACGGTACCAAAAAAGTTTTTGTAGTCATTTGGTACCATACGTGCGGTAGTCATTTTAAATTTTAGTCATAAAAGTCCATAAAATGACCAAAAAATGATCAATTTTCATGATTTTTTTTATCACTTTATGGATTTTTATGATCAAAATTAAAAATGATTACCGGTATACTGGAAAATGATTAAATTTTTTTGTAAGGGATGCCATCCGATTGGTGGATGCAATGTATGGCAAATACTGTTTGTCCGTGAAAATAGTCGGCTTTGTGTAGCCTGGTTATTTTCACGGATGTACAGTACATGAGAATAGACACGCCGTTATTTCAATTTCAATTTTTACGTTGTTTTTCAACGCCAAAATATTATAATTTTTATAAATTTACAGTTTTTATATCGGATAACCCCGATAGTTGGATAATCGAGCCTCCACTGTATCATTCCTTACCTTTTGCAATGCTTCCATAACTTTATCAGGCATGTGATCCTGAATCATGACTGGAGAAATAAGAACTTCATCAAAATCTGAATTGTCAGCCCACACAGCTTGATACACTGGATCATTTTGTTTAACTAATTGCCTATTAAAATTTTTAAAGTGCAACAAAACTCATTAAAATACGTCATCTCACCAAAATTTAAAATAAGAATAAATAAGAATAAAAATTAAAAATATATATCAAATAAATGTACTTTAGTTGTTAATCTCACCTCCATTTTGTGTCATACTTAAAGCTGCATGCATGGAAACAAACAAAATCTATAAACATACACAGTCGGTTAGCAAAAAAAGATAATAATTAATTATGCACAATTTTTATAAGAAACAAAAAAAAGCAAATTTTATTTCTTTCGAGATTAGCGACATTGCCGAGAAGCGCTTCGTAGTAAATTTACTGTACAAATGGTTAACGTGGGAAACAAGAGCAACTGGCAATGTCATTAAATTGCAACGTGAATGCAGACAAGACACTCACTCGTCCTTTTTAGGATGATGCCGAACGATGTGGATGATTTTTCCAGGAGGATATAAAGGTTGATGAGCTGTGAGGGCGATGGAAGAGTCACTTGGATGAAGGTTTAAGTTTCTATTAGATTCCTTCCGAGCTTTGTTTGCGTCTTGCCATTCTTCTAGATTTTCGGTTCCACAACACATCATGCTCTGCGTGATCACTTTCCACTGCAAACACCAAAAAAAAAAGAATCCCATTAGTAGGAAAAGGAAAAAAAAATCTTATCTTAAAAGACTTACTTTCGGTTCTGTACTTCTTTGAATAGCGTTGATTAAATCTGAGCGAAGTGACTCCATTTGATGGAGACCAATTCGAGGCACTACATCTTTTCCTACTACCACTGATGTAATAAATGATTTAGTGTATTCGACAGCAGGCATGCTGGAAAAAAATATGTTAAATTTAGATTTTTCCAATCGAAATTTAAGAAATGAACTAAAAATTTGCATTTTACAAAAAATGTGAATGTTGCAGAATGTAAATTTTACAAAATGTGAATTTTTTAAACGACATTCCTAAGAATCAATTTTTCTTTTTAAATTTTGAATATCCGATATTTTCAGTTGTCAGTTGCCAATCAGAAGTGCCATTATGGAACCCCAATAATAGCCACAGGAATATTTTCAGGAAGAGGGGGGGGGGGGGCCTTTCGTGAAAAATTTGTTGACCGGATCTCAGGTCTTCTATAAGATTTTGAAAATTTTTGAATGATTTTTATTAAGATTTTGAATGATTTTCTGAAGATTTTTGAACGATTTTTTGAAAACTTTTGCTCTTTTGTGAAGATTTTAGGAATTTTTAATATTGGAGGGGGGCGATCGCCCCTACCGCTCCCTTCTGGATCCGCCCATGATAATAGCAATCCAGTTGTAGTACACAAACACAAAATCACAGTTTCAGATGTTTCACATAAACGTCGTTCACCCGTGCCCAGCACATGCACATTATTTTTGTTTTTACCTGAGTAGTCCTCCAGGTGGAGAATACGCATAGCATGAAAGATCCGGGTACTGTTCTTTAAGCAGTATGGCTAAAATAGCTGCAGTGCCAGCTCCGAGAGAGTGGCCAACTAATACCAATCCATAACTGGCAGTGTTCTTTTCCGAATTAAATTCAAAGGCATCGCTCAAGATGTTTTCGTCTTCCATTTTGTTTCGTATATATTCAGCTGCTTGTACCATTCCCTGCAATTAGAAACCATACAATTACTTTGTGGTGTAGTGGATTATGGATTTTCAGACCCTCGAAGGGAAACTGATGTCATTTACATATGATTTCACAGGAGAGGTAAAGGGGAGAGCTTTGTGTTACACATCAAAGTCTTAATTCATGAAAATGTATATACATTTAGGCGTAATTAATGAAAGCGAATTAAATATAAACGTTGATTTGTTTATTAAAATAAATTTGATTAAATTTCCCAGCTATAAAACTTTGTAAAATTTTTACATTTTTCTGTCTGAATTTCAGCCTTTTTGCAAATATTTTACAAATTTTACAAAATTTAATCCAGCAGATTTATTTTTACAAAAAGTTTGCAAAATTTACATTTGTGACTTATAGTAGTGCAAAAATTTTGCAAAAAAGTGCCAAATACTTGCAAAATTTTTACACAATTTTTGCACATTTTTTTTGCAAAAATTTTACAAAGTTTTTATCTGGGTTCAGGTGATGTATGTTCGTGAAAAACAAATTTTTATTTATTTTTTGAGGGAGTACAGAGTTAAAATGTTAGGAAAAAAGACATTTTCCTCACTTTATGGCCTAACCAATCGTCGTGCAATACATCTGTAGGCAACTGTTCTCCTTCTGCATTCAAATCAGTTATAATATCTTGCATGGACAATGTTCCTCGAATAGAAATAACAACTTTTTTTCTTTCATGATCCACAGCTACAAAAAATGGAGTTTCGCCAACCTAAATAAATCAAATATTTTTTATTTCTTCAGGTTATTTTAATATTTCATGAGAAAATCAAAACAAATTACCTCTACGTGATACGTGACGTATACAATTTCAACGTTATTTAATTCGCAAAGCTTTTGCAAAGCTGCATAGTTACAATCACAGCAATTATCTTCGACTATGTTTACTTTATCATTTTGATTCCGGCCACAACAGAAGCAACAACAACATCGTAAATGAGGAAATAAGCGACAAATCCCACTACCGGAATTGACCTTCACATACATGGGCCAACCATAGGCTGAAATTGCATATTGCATGTAATGAATGACACACTTGAATTTTTCCAACACATCCTGGACAGGAAAAAAATAAAATGTTGAATAAATTAACTGTGATCGATACTGGGGGAGTATGAGAACTCACCGTGTCGTTTAATGGGAGAAATTTACTGTCAGGTGTGATGGGAATGCCAGATAAAAATTCGTATGTTTTGTTACGCCTCTGTAAAATGATAAAATGACTTTTTGTTTACAAAATGAATTTAATGAATGTGTTTTTTGAAATATTGTTTTTAATTACTTTTGCAATTATTTCATGTCTTTCCAGTTTCTGAAATTTCCTCAAAAGCACGAGACCGGCGATAACGTCAGACGGTACGACATCCAAGTCGCGAAAAAAATCCGAAAGTAGTTTAGCGATTTCAGCAAACGAGTTCTGTAAATAGTAATTTTTTTTTAGTTGTGTTTACTTTTTTTTTAAAGTTAATTGGAGAAAAATAAAAATCAATTTCATACGGAATATAAAAATAACTCTAAAGGAAAACAACTTCGATCATTAAATGACGTAAAAGTTAAAGTTAAAACTGTTATTAAGTTGTAACCGTTACAGAACTCTAACGACACAACGATATGTCATTACTATTAAACCCAGCTAAAAAAAACTTTATAAAACTTTTGCATTTTTCTGTCAGAATTTCAGTCTTTTTACAAATATTTTACAAATTTCGAATTTTGTGGCTATTTTTGTGAAAAAAGTTTACAAAATGTAATTCAGCAGATTTACTTTTACAAAAATTTTGCAAAATTTAGATTTGTGACATAGTTTTGCGTGGTTTAAAGTGCAAAATTTTGCAAAGAAAAAAGTGCCTAAATTCTTGCAAAAGTTTTACACATTTTTTGCAAAATTTTACAAAGTTTTTTAGCTGGAAAAGCAGGAACTGGGCAGTAACTACAGTAACTGTAAATATTTTCGCATAATCTATAGTCGTTTAAAGTTTAAAGTGACTAAAAACTTAGCCATTTTCTAGTCGTTTCAGTGGATCTAAATGAAAACTGACTACAATTAGTCATTTTTGCCATACGTGTATAAAATTTAGTCTCCATTTGCTGCTAAATTAAAGAATCTAATGATTTTTTTTTAGTCACTTTGATTTACAGTGGTGTACCGCCTCTTTATATTCAAAAACTACCGATAGGGAGACTTGAGCGTTACCTAGATACAAACTTACAACACGCACGAAAACAAATACAGCCCCTGAGCTTTGCTTTGCTTTGCTTTGCTGCCAAGCAAAAAAAATAAATTGAATTCTAAAAACTCTCATTAAAAATTTATACCACTTCATTCCATATTTTTTTTTTAATAAATGTAAATTGTAAATCTGCTAATTTCATTTGGGACAAGCTGACTCAGGCTTATTACCGAGAGCACTGGTCGAAAAACGGGGATTTAATTACCACGAGTGACCCGGAGACCATAAATTTTGCAGGAAAGTGCAGTTGCACCACCTTAAGACTTGCATTATTGGATAAACCAACACTCCTAATAGACATTTACAAAGACACCATCCGAAGCAATTGAGTCCACTTAATGTTTAACAAGTGTGTTTTGGTTAAATTAACAACTTCCTTTCGCTCCGATGGGATGTAATTCCATTTTCAACTGCTTACGAGCAAAGCAAAAAGTCTCCAACTATAAAAACAAACTAAGTATGCAAAAGTGCATGGATGTTTGTATTTACTCTGTTTTGATCCGAATTTCCCATGCAGCAGAATAACATACGGCATCTGGTGTTCCAACTTTCTTGATATGCCCTCATCACTTTCCTGAATAAAAAGTGAAAACGATAAAAACTTTTGAACAAATGGTGAACTGAGTTAAAAGTCGAATAAAATTACCTTTGTCGCCAATCTCTGTGCGTGCTTCCTGATCTTTTATAGTTAAATTTTGTTTTACCGTCTTTTAATGATCGTTGATATCGCTTCATTTTAACCCAACTCCGGCCTGCAGCGTCGAACGTACACCAAATGGTAATCAATACGCTTAACAGCACAAACCAGTTGCACACAATGATTCCTAGAACACAAAAAGAAAAAAAAAAGACGCGAAACTCGGTTACATTTGATTATATCTCGAATTTCAAGGATGGACGTAATGCAATGCAGCGAGATAAAAATATGGAGTCGCGCGCACAATAACCCACTGAAAAATTAAATATTAATTTTTAAATGGAAAAGAGAGAATTTATTCTTCTCATTCAACCGTTGCGTCTTATCGTGGAATATGTTTAATACTAAACAGGTAAAAAGATATTCCTTGAATTTTGAATTCTCTCAGACAGTTTGCACATCTTTAATGAATAATGAAACTCATTTATTCAAGACAAAATTACCCTTCCATTTTTTTGTGCAAAAATTCCTCACCAGGGTAATTTTTTAAGATAAAACTCTCCTTTAAACATCTATATTTGATTAAAAATCTAATTTCCTTTTTCTTTAAAGTTTAAGAACCTGAAACAAGCTCCCTTTCCACGTCCATAAATAAAAAAAAAAAACTTTTGATAAATGTACATTTCCCATAGACAGAGAATCAGTTTAAAGATGCACTCGTAAATCGATATTGTGAGCGAACTGTTCATTCGATGCCCCCCAGAACTATAATATACCAAAGAAAACACAAGCGATTTTGCACAACCCCCAGATGATGTAAAAAAAATCCATTTCACTGGAAAAAATACAATAAATCGTATGTTTTACCTAAAACCGCTTCCTTTGCAAGTCCAATGGGACAAGTCGTATAATGTTGCACCATCCAAACAACCCCGATGATCAGCCAGGCCAATTCGACGAGCATAAAGCCTTAAAATATCAAATAAAATATAACTCAATATTATTTTAATATTTCGGACGATATTAAAGTCATCATGGTACAGTTGAATCCGCTCTTACTTGCATATCCGGAGTTCTCTAACACCCGAACTCACAAAATAAAAATTCAGAAATTGCTGAAAATATTTATTTATGTATTTAGATACTGCAAATAAGCTATTTTTGCTTAAAATAGCATATTTTAAGACTAAAAATCATTTTAAGTCAATTTTGAGCAAAATAACCCGTACTTTTTTCCTGCAAACATTTCTTAGCTATTTCTTTAGGTTTTGTGGTTTTAAGACCTTCTGAAAATCGCCAATTGATAAAGTACGTTGTTTAGAAGCCATTGTTTCACTTTCGGATCTCGAGAGTAAGGAATAAACTACGTATAGATGGCGTAATTTGCTGAAAAACTCTTATACCCGAGCCAAAATCGCAAAAATGGCCATAAAGTTGTTGTCAAAAGAGAATTTCTCCTTTATCCGGAGCTCTTTAAAACGAACTTTAATTACGGTACATGTAAATCATTGGAGGAAAACCGAGAAATTTGAAATGGGCTCTAATAAGCGGACTGCTCCTTTATGTGGAGCTCTTATAGGTGGACTCGACTGTATTGATAAAGATCCATTAGATATTAGACCAAGAAGAAAAAAAATCGTATCGTGGATCCATCTGTTGCTAAGTGGCGATGCTATTCGAGCAGAAGGGACATCTCGCGGCAATAAATTGGTTAATTAATCCATTAACTATATTGCTACGAGGAAACTACCTATGCTTCTGCTAGATTAATCACGTTCCAGTGATGTGTGAAAGTGACTTTCACATCTCCTTAATTTCGTGTAGTAGTGCATCTTCAGATTGCTTTGGTAATTAGAAGCGCCATTACATTAAGGTCCACGATCAAAACATCACTGCTTTTATGGACATCATAACACGAGTTTTAAATTAAGTTTGTGGCAGGTGCGTTACTTTTATACTTAGCTCAAACTCGAATATTACACTGGATTTAAACTGCAAAGCCAATTGGATTTTTTTTTATTTATGTCACTGAGGTTGAAATTCTTTACAAGCAAAGTGCTAAAAAGCTTTCACTTGTACCAGTCACGTGATGAAAGGATACCGAATGAAATTTTTCATGTTGAAAAGTGGATCTTGTGTGGAACTGGACGATGTTGAATTTTTTTCCCCATAACTCAAAGAGTTAATTTTTTTTCCTCTTTTTTTTTATAAATTTTATTTATTTTATAAAAATGTTGTAATGAATTTTTTTTTTGTTTTGAAATGAACGGAAAAAAACTTGTTTTTCTCTTGTTCTAAGACCTGTAAATTGCTTTTCAAGTGTCAGGTCAATCCGACCTTTAAATCCTGCTAAGAAAACCGACAGAATGACATTTCTCGAAACTAATAGTGAAGTGTCGCTTTGAGAAAAATAAATTATTAATGCTTAAAAAAAAATCAATATCTGGGTCTAGTCTTAAAGTGAAGTATCCCCTTAAATTTCAAATGGAATTACTTTGGTTGAAACCTAATGGAGCGATTTTTCTTGAATTGATTTAACCAAACTTTGCGGAGGTACTGTAAGAATTACTTTAAAAGGTGAAATTTCATTTTCCACCAACCAATTAACGTCACAATTACAAAAGAAAAAAACAAAAGCGCATTTGCGACTTAATTATTCCCAAAAGCATAAATCCGTGAGTATGCTTGTGAGTTGTGAAGTTATCATTTATATTTTTATTCACAACATTTGTATTTATTTACGTACTCGCGCTTCCTTATTGTAATTTGTGTTTTGTTCTGTTACGTTACCTTAGGTTAGTTACGATAACTGCAGAATTGAGAGTAATTATGAGGGTAAAGCGAAGAAGTCAAGACATTTTTTTTAATTTTTCGCACGACCGAGTGGAAATATTACCTTCCTCTCGATGAAACACACTACCCACAAGGGTACCTCTATCGCTGTACCGTAATAAGAACAAACTTGCAGTTTAAGATGCAAAGTTTTTGTGGAAATAAATTTCATTTTGCTATTTTTCAGTTAAAACTTATAGTCATAAACTTTCCATACTCATGGCCGCGGGTTGGTTAAAGGTCATACATAGTTCATCAAGTGGAAGTCTGTGTTGCCACTAAATGATGCGAACTCTCATAATGTATGTCAGTAAACTCTCCATTATTTGGCATTTTATTCTGCAACACTTTTGCATTGACGGCATTTGTTTGAAGAGCCTATTTGTTCAGATGTGCCACCATTACTTTCCCGCAATACACTCCACTGCAGATTAGTTCTGAAGAATTTGAGTCTCTTGCTGGCGGCTCTGCCATCGGCCATATAGCCATAGTTTCAGTTTGAGGAATTGATTTAGTATAAGGCATGTTGGGCGATTCCTTTGATGTGTTTGTAACCGACAACCGCCACGAAACTAGCAGCGCGGAGTAACACTATCAAGGTTTTGTAACATGGACTGTGGTATCAACGAGTGGAATTTGAAACAAACATTTATTTTGTTTGGTTTATTAATAAATAATATTTATTAATAAAACAAACAAAATTCCAGTAAAATACATACTGTAGTACAAGCACATGGCACAAATTATTGCGATCCTTCTTGGAGTCGACTGCAATCAGGCACAATGATTGGTGGATGCCCGCACATGTGCACTATGAACCACGTGACACGAAAAACCTGACATTGTCCTTCTGAATAAACTCTATACGGTGTCAATATGGCTATGAAACAACTAAAATCGATGTTGAAATTGAACAATTTTCTGATTGTTAAACACCGTCTAAATTTTTGATTCCCCTTTAAGAGAACTCATTTGTGATTCGTCATTACGGTACATCATACCCTGATGTTCTGATGGTTCAAAAGCTCCTCCAGATGATTTATGACGATTATTCCATTTTGTCAATAGTGCGATGATTCGATTATTCTCTAATTTATCGATTCTCTGCAATAGAATTATCCAAAATCGCACCATCATAGAGTAAGGAAGATCTTCTTTACTCTATGACACTCAACAAAATCGAACAATCGCAACATCGTTTAAATTAAGAAACTCTTGGGCACTGTCAAAATATTAACTTTAATTTTTTAACGATTTCAGCACATAATACTCGTCTTAGCCATTTCTCGCTCTAACTACATATTTTATTTAACGACACGCCCTAATCCAAACAATCAAGGGTTTACTGTAATTAGAAAACAACAAAATCGATTCCAAAAAAAAATTCTCTTACCTAATCTAACATAAAGCAGATATTCCATCGACGTCCTCGGTTCCGCATACAAGATGGTTCCCTTCATACTGACCCACGACATGCAAGCTTCCACGACGATACAACCGCCTAGGATGAAGATGTAACCGACAACATGCTCGTGCAGATCCATTATACATTGACTCACGTCCCCAAAATCGAAGAAGGCCAAAATGTTACATAAAATTATGATCCTGCAATTAAAAATTAAAAAAACATTAATTCCACCTTTAAATTTAATTCATAATAACACTACTTAAATGCCCCATTAAATAACTCGCTGCATTAATTTTGATATATAAATTCATAAATAATAAAACAACATTATTTATTCACATTATATCATCCATAGTTTCTATGAATGAATCTATACCGAAGCCATAAATAGTTTTTCTAGCTTTATCTTATCATAAACAACCTTAATTACAAATGAAGTTCGTATGTAATTCATGGGAGTTTACTAATTAATCTAAGTTATTGCAAACTTGTTGCTAAGACGATTAGAGCGCGGTAATCCTCTTAGCAGCTATTAATGGGGACTTGCGAGGTAGCAGTTTTGGTCATAAAAAGTAAAAATTATATTTAGGTCAATAAATTTTATTGTTTGGCTGTAATAAATAAAGTTTTGGTGGTGGCGCTGTCGTGTCGATTGAAGTAGAAAATTCAGTGCGCGGTTCTCTTGTTGGATTGCTTTCGTGCGATTTATGTAATATGGATTAGGTGTAGTGCAGTGTAGTTTGCTCCTTATGTTCTAAGAAAACAGGACACATAGTACACACACTCTTGGATCAAGGAACAAGCGCTCAAATGTGTGAGGAATGCATGTCAACGTTTAATCAATATTTTTCTTCGGGGAAAGGAAAGTTCCTACTAGATCACAACTTCCGGCAACAGACTTGTTATCGAGAATTTGGTGCATTTTTATGTCATGTTTTGTGTTGATCGTTCGGAAAACACCTTTTTTATTATACGCATGTATATCCAGCTGCGCACATCACACGTGTACGCAGTATTGAAATATTTATATACGTTGTTTTGTGATGCAGGAAAACTAAGGGGCGGCTAATTTGTTGAATACTTTATTCCAAACTATAATCCAAACATCTAGTAACGTAGAAAAATACATCCTCTAGTTGTGCGCGGATCTCAATTAGACCGCGGGTTTCTTTTTAACCGCGAGGGGAAATTCGATTTTTGCAGTTAGTGTGCGGGTCTCAATTAGACTGAGTTGTGAGGGGCGTAATAATAGAGACCCTGACATAAGAATGACTTCTGGGTCATTCGGGACTTACCTAAGCAGCAACTCGACATAGCGCGTCGCAAATTCGATATCAGATTTAATCTGCAAGTTTTTGAATTCACGAGAGAAAAATCTGGAGAAGCCGCAGTTAAACAATTTTGGAATCACACTTGTACGATTCGGGGATGCAAACGACAACATTTGGAACTCGAATCTGGCGTAAAATAATCCATATTGGGAAAAATGAATCCGACTTCCTGGAGCAGAAGCCAAAGTTATGAGTACAGAATTGGAAAATGGCTGAATGACATTTAATTTTTTGTTGTGATCGATTAATACACGGGTCTCTAATAAAGCGCGGAAGGAAACTTAATTCTGCAATTAGCACGCGGGTGCACTATTAGAGGATTTATGGTACCGTAATTGATAAATTTAAATTGATTGAGTTTAGTTGGTTCATACTGTGCACGTTAGAGCTGAATTTTTTAAAATTTTGACAGTTAAAAAATAAGGATAAAATTGTTTTTGGAAAGGATTAACCCCAACAAGCCTCTCAAAGAAAAGCTCCAGCATCAAGGGGTTTACCAAGCAGACTAAGATGTTAGAATCACTGCCAGAAAAAGAAATAATTGGCCTGTTCTCTGAAATACACTTTACTATGATGATTTATTACAATATTGAATATCAAAAACAGCTGTGCGTGATACAATTTTAAAGTGAAATACCGTAAGATTCGTTCATAAAATCGATTCGTTTTTACATGCCAAGAATTTTGCGAGAATTTGCGACGGCTTAACCCGCTTGTTGAAATTTTCCACGTGAAACCGGTGTTTCCACTTCATCGGAAACTTTGCGAAAAATTCCTGTCACGTAAACATGTCGCAGACTCGCTGTTTGACCCAAATGGAAATCTAACAGTTCGAATGTTCACAAACTACTTGCACATACTGTAAACATTATTTAAGGGCAATTTGTTTGTAAATGAGTAAAATAAAATGGTAGATTAATGAAATAGATCGAGAAAATAATGACGGGGGCTCATGGGAGACGCATAAAGTGCTTTTAAACAAGTGACGACGGCATGAACGGAAACGTTCGATTCGGAACGAGTAAATTTAATGTGTACTCTCAGTTTGGCACATCATTTACACAGACCGCAGTAGCATTAGTCATCATTTTCTCAATCTATTTCACTGATCCAGACCATTTATTTCAGTTATTTACACACAAAATCGCCCTAAACTACTTTGTGAATCCAGCCATTTGCTTATTTAAATTGAAAAAGTGAGACAAACGCACGTAATAGCTTAAAAACTTCTTTTAATCAACAAGGAATGAATATTAGATTCAATTTCAGGTAATTACACGACGATGTTGAAATGAAACTTCAGCACAAACACAATGTTAGAAGGAAATCTAATTTAAGTAATTAAATCTTAATTCCCTCCTCTTTTTTTCTCCTCTTTCTAAATACTAAAGTTCAATTTTTTTCAACTCTCACAAGAAAAACTTAAAGATGCCATGATTTGTAGAACCATTAAACAAAATCAAATCAACCTAACTTAAAAACAAAAGTTAAGATGTCACGAGATGCGATGCATAACATAATGACACAGATTTCACCAATTGATTTGATGAATGATGATTGCTCTCATGTCAAGTCAACATATTTTTCCACTTTCTCTTTTCCTTTTCTCACTCCATACCCACCAGTCAGCACATTTCCTTGCTTTGCAGTAAAACTACCCACACTTCAACATATCACAGTTTGTGTGAAACCCAGATCTTAATGAAATTCCTTTCCTTCAATATTTTACTTCTAGTATAACAAAAGTAACAAAAATGCATTGAATCTAACTTTATGTGCACTCTGCAGATTGTAAACTCAAAACACAGCACAAGTCATTATTGAATTAATAAAAACCTTCCCAACAATTATGTTATTTATGAGTTTTATTTTTATTTATGGTAAGAGTATAATGTATAAAGAAGTAGTGTTGCAGAAGAATACTATAAAGTTTCGAGGTGGAGTGCTATTGGGTTGGAGTAGCATTGTGCACATTTTTGGAAGCTTTCCAAGCCATGAAATACACGAAAAGTATAATAAACGATTTCTGGTAGCACTGGAATAGGTCGCTTAATGTTTCATGTAAAAGGCCAAGGTCAAAAATTTTCATGCAGTCAAAGTAAACAATGGACTTGCTGCTTATCACTCGAGCATTTTATTCGATGCCGGGCTATATATTGCATCGATTTGTTACACCGAATTCAACTTTTGTTTTGATAATGTTCATTACTCAAATAAGTTTTTTTTTTATTCACTGATGTTTTCCAGATCTCGTGTGCTTCCCTGCACAGTTATTGCATTCATTTTTTTTCCAATTTTATGAATTATAGCATTAAAAGAAGAACAACACTAGAAAAAGTTTTTATTTATTATTTGCAAAAATAAACCAAAAACAGACATGACTGCGCATAAATTAGAAAAAGGTATTGATTTTTTTCCTTTCGAGCGAAGAGAACAAACAACAAAATTGTTCACGACAAATGTCAGTTGCACAGACAATTGATTTTGCTGATAAACAATAAAATACGGATGTTTAATGCATTGTTTTGAATTATCTAAACCGAGACATGTCTGCAGGATTTATTTACTTATGAGATTTGGCTGTGTGTGTCGTTTGGTTTGTTTTAAAGATAAAAATCACGTTTTGGCTTTTGTTTGTCAGGAAGGAAGGTCAATTAAGAAGTGTTTGCATTAATCCTGAAATCCAGTTAGCCGGTCTCGGTGAAAAACCGCAACAAACACTAACTTTTAATCTTGGGTAAATAATATTTTAAGATGCAAGCTGATTTGCAGTTGGGGGGTGAGGAAACATATGATGCCATTAATTCAAATTCTTCAAATTACTTTATCTCGTAAGCTGTTTATTTCTTTGAAAGCCTTTTAATTCCTTTCCACTCTTTGGAGAGGAGAGAGTAAGTATAATATGTTTGGTTTACAACTAAAAAGATTAGCCAGTAAAAAAATCCAGTGTCATACTGTATGTCGTTGGAATTATTGTAAGTGGCGTAAAAATTGTCTGCGCTAATATTTCGAGTGTAGGTACACATAAACAGTCTGTTTGTGCGTAAATAACTAAAATAAAATGGAAAATCAGTGAGATGGATTGAGAAAATTATGACTAGTGCTACTGTGGTCTTTGTAAATGTGTGTAACTGAGAGTACACACTAAATTTACTCTTTCCGAATCGAATGTTTCTGTTCATGCAGTCGACACGTGTTTAAAAGCACTTTACAGATCTCCCTTGAGCCTCCTGACCTCATTTTCTAAATCTATTTCATTAGTCCATCATTTTATTTTACTCATTTACATGCAAATTGCCTTTAAAAATTGTTTACTGTATGTGTAAATAATTTGTGTTGCATCTACTGCGTTACAATACAAGTAAACGAGAAATCGAACGTAAAAATTGTCGTGCAATGGCTATTGATGAAGAAATTCCGAGAGTAAATACCTAGGATATTTCTCCAAAAACATGTTTATCACTGAGCCCAGAAGAGGCTAGAAGGCTGTCTACACGGACAATAGGTGAATTCGTATTTTTAGGGCACAATTGAGATGCTGACCACTTTTATGTGGTCATGGTCACAGTCTGGCTTCGTGACATGAGTTGTCAAAGGGGTATTTGTAAGAAGCTGACTAGAAATTCATGTCTCATCCTCGGTCAATCCTTATTATCAGAAGAATGGTCTGATTGTATGGTGAGGAATTTGAAGTATTGCATTGAAAACTGGGTGTAGTATATGTGTCACTTCCCTGACTTCCGGTTAGGGGCTTAAAAGGGACAATTCACTAAAGTGCACTATTCTCTAGAGGTCCATTGGTGAAATCCAAGAGGAGTAAAAGCGTGGGTGGTCACAATCAAAATCACATTATACAGTTTGGCCATCGCCGATATCGGTTCTTGGTTGTCTCAGGTCTATTCTCACGAAAGTCTATAGAGAGCAAACTAAATATACTTTTCTAATGTCACGCAACAGCTTAGACTTAGGTCTACGTAGCTAGAAGACCAGTTGAGTCACTCTCTAAGCTTAGCAAAAGAAGAGACATAGTGGAAACCGCGGAGAAACAATTTAATGGACTTTATTTCATTAAATTGCTTCTACTCCCAAATTCCCTCATCCCCCCAAATAAAACCTTAATTTTCCCACAGAGAAATTTTTCCCTACCCCCAAATTTCCACCCTCCGAAAAAAACCGAATTTTATCCCATTATTTACCCGAAATATTAGAGGGTAAAATAATTACCATAAATCCTATAGTTGTGCGCGGGTCTCAAATAGACCGAGGGGGTAAATTTGATTTTGGTAATTATTGCGCGAGTCTCTATTTTAACACGGGGCGTTATAATAGATACCCTGACATGAGAGACTTCTGGGTAATGACGGACTTTCCCTTAACTGCAACTCGACATGGCGCGTCGCAAATTCGATATTTAATCAGCAAGTTTTTGAATTCACGAGAGAAAAATCTGGAGAAGCTTGCAGTAAAAAAATTTTGGAATCAAACGATTTGGGGATGCAAACTGCAATGTTTGGAACTCGAATCTGGCGTAAAATTATAATCCACATTGAGAAAAATGAATCCGACTTCTTACAAGTTAGCGCAGGTGAGCACAGAATTGGAAATTGTCTGGATGGAATTTAATTTATTGATGTGATCGATTAATACGCGGGTCTCTAATAAAGCATGGGAAAAATTCTGCAAATAGTGCGCGGGTGCACTATTAGAGGACTTACGGTAGTTCAACCAATCTCGTAGCATGAGGCGAGATCCTATGATCTCGTTGGTTAATGCAATGAAGCATTCGCAGTTCGCACTATAATTGCGGTGACAACGGCTTTGCGCTCTGTATGGTGCTATACTTTGACTTCCGTTGCGCTACTTTTTGTTGCATTGCATCATAGATCTACATCTACATGTAGGTCTATGATTGCATTAAGTGTGAATGCCAGTGAGAAGAAAGCTTAATAAGACTCTATATTTTCTCGTACGAGAAAATAAAAATACAAGACTTAATTTTTTTAATGAGAAATACGTAAATAAATTTTTCGTTAATTCGTTGTCATAAATCCCTGTCTCGTATGACAATTATCCAGCTTGTCATGTAATATGTTAATGGAAAAAATATAATCTAATTATTTCTATCTTTTTTCATATTTACCTTATAATTTATTTATTTTGATGTAATGAAATGCAGTCTCAGTGCTAATGAAGCTTTGCACAAAAAAATACCACTATAATCAATTAAGTGGAATTTTAATCGGTTGGTTAATCGATTAAAGTCCCAGCCCTAGACAAAATGCTATTTCTTCACAAATTTCCAAGGAAATTTCAGTTTGTTCTATTTTAGATTTTTATTAAAAACAAAACATCTTGGAGTAAAGAAAACGAGGAAAACCGATTTCCGCTGCCGGAAAGCGACTCGAAACCGGGTTTTAGAAAACCAACGTGATAAAAAAAATGGTTCTGCGCAACTTTTTCGAGTCATTTCTGGTTCTGCGCATCCTTGTCGAGTTATTTCCTGTTCCGGGTATCGCTGAAATCTGTGACACTGACAAGGGCGAAATCGAAGAGATGAAACTCAGTTTTTGTTTAATTTTTGAATGCGAGTGATTTTTGATTTTATTAATATTTGATGAATTTTGATTTTAAATTTATTTATTTATTTATTTATTTATTTATTTATTTGTTTATCTTTTTGCAGGACTACTCTGTATACTGGTTGTCATCTACTGGTTCCAATTCCGAGCTGCTGAGATATAGTAAGTAACATTTAAGCCATGAAATCAGTTTTAATTAGTGTCATGCTCCATTAGACTGCATGATTTCATTTAGATTTTTCAAAATCATGAATTTGCCTTTGTAGTAATTGAGTTTTCTAATTTTATTGCTAGCTTAATAGTATCGATAATTTAAAGTGAATTTAATGTTGCGAGGTATTCGGGGTAGATGAATTCGTTTGGTGATTGGGTGGCTTTATTGTTGTTACTGGATATGATGAAATTTTCTCAGGATTTTATCGTTGTAATCATAATTTGATGGAGTTTGAATTAGGTTTTAATTAATTTTGGTAAATGGTTTAAATTTGCATTAAGATTCTATGTGGGATCATCTGTTTATACATGGGGTTTAAAACTTATTAGCAATGTTTAGTAAACAGCGCATGGGCGATTTGCTATCTGGAGGTCACACGTTTTACTACCTACTGTTTTATACATATGTGCAATTTAATACCGCCTTCATCTGAAAATTAAAGAATTTTGTTTTAATGAGAGAAGTGAAGATGTAAAATGAGCTTGAAATGTAGCAAAGGCAAATGTTGATCACATGATCAGGCATCAGAGATCGTGAAGACATGTGACAACGGCAGCGAGAAGTGTCTTTTATACTGTTATGGCTCGACGACTGGCTGAAATTAATGCCATCCGTGTTAATCTTCCTATGACCAAGCTGAGTCTCTTCTGACTCAATTCTGGAAAAAAATTATTTAAAAATATTAAAACTATCACAAAATGAGCTTAACGTATGTGTATAGTCTTTAAACTCTTCATATAATTGGAATATGAAATTTAAAAAATATTGTTCGGGTAAATTTTGGTTTTTTGACATGCCGCAAACTGGCTAATGACATCAATTCATCGATTGGAATTGTGTTTCGTAAATGTACTGTAATTTTACTAGTATTGTAGTCATCCTACAAATGTTTTTTGCATTTGTTAAGTTTGGAAAAACAAAAACAAACAGCACATGTACCGTAGTAGTAAATCCTTGTTAACTTTCACTATTTTGTATAGATTTTAATTACTGTAATTTATCACTGATGATTGTTGTTTAGCAGTAGGTACAGTCAGTCGTACTGTGTGGAATCAGACAACAAAAGCCTAATACACTTAATTCCTCAACAAATAATTTGCATAAATTGAAGAACTAAGGGACCTGGTTGCCATTTAACAAAATAAATACAAGAAAGAAAGAAATAATACCGTAATAAAATAGTAAAAAACTAAATAACTATAAAAGTGGGCAAGGAGAATGGATGTGGCATGTGGCCATAGCCCACAACAAATTTAAAAAATAAAATAAAAAAATAAAAAAACTGAAAACTTCCAAAAAAATATCAAATAATTTACAGATCTTTGTTTTAACGTCATTTTTTTAAAAAAATTATGTATTCCTAAAATTAAGCATTTTATTTCAAAAACAAGTTCATATTTAGTCCCATATAAGCTGATCGTGCTCCCGGGTGCCCCATCGTCATCACTGTTAATTTTTCTAATTATTCATTAAAAATCTTGTGTTTGCTAGAGCTGGTTGGCTTTCTGACGGTTCTACCCACTTTACGATATTTTAAAATTTAAAATTTTACAAATTACTTACAACCTAATTCTACTGATCAATTTAACATTGATTCAATTATTAAGGATAAAACCAACCAAAACCCAAAATCTCTTTAACTTCCAAGCACCCATTCTTTGTGATGGCATTTCGATGCCTCAAAAGGCCATCAATAGAAAAATAAACTGGTCGTAATGCATCAAAAACTTTCATTACATGGCCCAGGAGTCATCAAAGAAACGTTCTTTTCATAAAACATACGAAACCAAAGCCCCGAAGCGTTACAACTTTCTCCATTATTGGGATTTACACTCCTTCTCATGCACTAATGTCAATAACAACCATATTTCTCCTTCCTTCATCCCAACTCCCAACCCAACTTTCCCTTATCTGAAGAATAAACTCTGATCTACTGACATAATCTTGACACACAAACTTGTCTCGCAAAAGTGAGAGCGATGAGACTACGATAAGGTCAAGATTAACTCTAAAAGAAAAACTGACAAGAATACAAAACACCATAATAAAAAATATAAAAAAATAGAAAAAATAAATAAAAACCTTTAAACCCATAAATGTAATGAATAACTTTCGACTTCTTGAATTCTCTGCCAATAATTCAGTACACTGGAAATCTAGTTGACTAAAAAAATCATTAGGCACTTCATTTAGTGGCTAAATAGTCTAAATTTTATACACTTATGACATAAATGACTGATTTAAGTTGGTTAGATATCTATTCTACAATGGCTAAATGTTTATTTTATACTCTTGAATTCCAAAAGACTAAATTGTATATGTTTAAAGTGACTAAAAGTTTTTTAGTCGTTTAAGTGGGGCTAAATAAAAAGTGACTAAAGTTTAAATCCTGATTACTAATTCACTTAGGAAAATTAAACTTAGAATTCAATAGGCACGTTCAATCTTAGGAATACAAGTGAATTCTCTCATTTCTCAAGCCACTACTTCCATCTTCTCACTTTTATACGTGAATCGAGAGAAATTGTGATGTCAAAAGTGACAAAAACACCTATTTCTACAATCGAATGCAGCCATAGATTTAAATTTTAGTAATTTTTCAATTAGCCCCACTTAACCCTCAGATGGCCGGGTTCGTAGAATCCCAACAGTGGACCGATAATTTAGTGATAAATGTACACATGACATTTCATGTATACAAAAAAATGTTTTATGTGAGAAATAATTTTTTTTTCTTGGTGACTTTGTTCCTACCTATTCTATTAAACTTTATTCTCACAAATTCTCAAATGAAAATTTTAAGAAATAAAGATTTTATTGGCTCTGCAATTTTGGGCTCCAGCATAATGATTTGGTTGGCTTCTTTTGATTACCCACGGCGCTTGCGCTAGTAGCTGCGAGTTTCACTTTCAACAAACTATAGAGGGCGTAATTTCAACTGCATTGTTGTCATGGCTGACTTGTTTGTTTTTTGTTACCATGGTTATTTGTTAGGTGAGCTGTGATTGGTTTGAATCAGCGCACTCTAGCGGTGGTGGGAAACATTACCCTACATCGCTTCAGCTCTAGGGCAGGGATTTTTGTGAACATTTGTCGGTATCTGTAATTGGCTGGCAAATTTATTGGTCCTTGCATCAACCTGTGATACTACTGTAGGAAGTTTATTGAGAATAAACACTTGAAATGGTTTCCATGAAAAACTTGCACTACAACTTCTATAGAACCGACTGCACAAAACTTACCGTGATACTACTGTAGGAAGTTTATTGGTGACTAGTTGAATGTGGTATTGAAGCAGAGTAACCACTTCTGGGTCCGGACTTATAAAACCTGGGATTCCCAGGGGTCTCTTAACCACCTGATTGCCTAATCACGATCGGGCGATTCGCACACAAGTCAGAAGAGTATATCTAAAACCTGAGAATGTGTGAGTAATTTAAATCCCAAGTTTGAAATGGACTTGTTATTTGCTAATACCACAAAGTACTGGAATTGACAGCTGAAACTGGAGTTGGGAATATACGGTAACTATTTTTTTGAGTGTTGAAAGATGAGACAAACAAAGTGTAGAAAGAATAAAATTGTTAGTCATTGATTGAGAATTCATTGGAGAAAATCTTGTTTTAAAGTTGGAAGATTTTTTTTTTTTGGTCGTCACGTCAGCAACAATTTTTCTCTGTCTATGAACAGTTAAGAGAAGACAAATGAATTGCAATTGGCAAGCTTTGTGTGGCACTTTTAGAAACTACTTTTAAGTGACGTGGACGAGGGAGTTTGGATTCCACTTGCACTGATGGATTGTGTTTTGTCATCGGTTTGTCGTCGGCTAGAAATTTAAGCCTGGCTTTCAATTTAAGTTCTTTGGAAATTTATTGCTGGGGGAATCGGAAATGTCGGATTGCAGTTAAAGGACTGCAATGGATTATGCAAGTTGAGGTCAGTCAACAGTCTCCCATTTGCAAATATACTGTATCAGCACTTTGTTGACCAAAAAAAAGTCAAGAATTCTTTAAAACCAATGACGTCATACTCAACTTACCCAGGGTTGCAAGAAATACAAAACTGCATCTTGGATTGTTATGATTATGTTTGTAATTCTGATAATTACAATTTCACCTTAAAATTATAATTTTCATTTCTTAAAATTTTCTTCTTAGAAAAAACCACTAATTTTTATATCCCAGAACTAATTAGATTCTTCTCAACCAACCATCTAATTACAAATTTCCCTCTACTGTACATCCAACACAAAGTAATAACTATAGGGAGTGGATAGTTATTTACTAAAAACAGACAAAATACTTAAATACATATTTAAGAAAAAAATGCAATACAGTATATTTAGCAAAAACAGCGAAATATTTATTTATATTTTTTAAATTTATGTCACCCAATTTTAAATAATTTGATTTCAGTAGGGGATCCGTATGTGACAGGATTGGTGGGTTACCTACTCCAAAATCGTACAATCCATAACTCGCAAAATCGTCCCATTTATGAAACCCCCTAATGGCTTATAACGTACATTTTTAAGTTTTCAAAGTAAGGTCAGTCCTATTAGACCTTAGTAAAACTTTATGCCGTGAAAAACTATGTTCCGAGTCACGGGATTGTGATCGGGGCAAAAGTGAACTCATTTTTATCTCCTGCTAAAATATTTTTGATCTTGCACACATATTTCCATCAGTCAATACTTTCATTCATGAAAATTTTGATAAAATTAAATATTGGAGGTCCAGAAACCCTGAAATGTTTGTTTACGGACAAAATAGGCCAAATATCTACTAACGTCCAAAATATTTATTCATATTTAAAATAAAAACCATCTAAATCGGATCTACAGTATATATAAGAGATTTGACTATTTCTGTACATATTTCAATGTTTTATGACAAGAAAAAAATATTTATTTGAATAACTATCCTCTTCCTACTAGTATAGTAATAACCCAAGGTCAAATTTCAAGCACCATCAGATTTGGCACTCAATCCTTCATCCAAACATCCATCAACAAAATCTCCCACATTTTCCCAACTCCCAACTTTCCGTACACAAAGGGCAACGCAGAAAAAAAATTTAACTACCGTACTTTCCCTTCATGGCACTTGGCTTGTCACCAACACAACACTACACTACTTTGTAACAACAAACTTTTCCTTAATGTATCTTATAATTGAAAACTTATTGAAACAAGTTGAGTGCGTGTGTGGGTTAAAAATACAGTAAAAAAAACCCAACACCGAGTAGTAGATCACTTTTACTCGGTAATAAAAAGCAAATGCAACACTTGCAGCCAGGGAATTTACGAGCGTGTTTTGTGCTAACCCGTACAGAATTCAGCCGATGGGTGTGAGTGTGGAAACTTTCTTTCCATGCAATTTCTTTACACTTGAAAAAATTGTTGTCTTAAAAAGGCAAAGATAAAAAAAAAAGTGTCGTAATTAAAGCTAGTAGTCCGAGAAAACGGGAAACGGGAAACGGGGAACAAGGAGGGGAAAAGTTGATCTCTTGGGAAATCAGGGGATTGGATGTGAAAAAATTGGGGGATGGAAAAAAGTGTATGATGTTGGTAAATGTAAACTGGAATTGGAGGTTTAATGCAATGCATGGTTAATTTGAATTCGCTCGGGGTGTTGAAGGGTTTCTGGTTGGTGAGAAAAAAATGAGTGATTTGACGAATTAAATCTAGCAAAAGTTGCATCGTTCACTTTTGCTCCGATCACATCCCTTGACTCAGAAGGTACTTTTTCACAAAATAAATCTTGATAGGACTAACATTACCCGCGAAGCTTAAAAATATGTTATAAACCATTGTAATCAAATTATTTGAAATTGGATGACGTAAATTTAAAAAATATAAATAAATATTTCACCATTTTTTGATAAATACAATGCATTTGTTTCTTAAATAAACCCAGTGACAAAAGTTTAGCCTCACCTGAAAATTTTAGATATCTAATTCCCCTGTTGAAATAATGAAATGGCAATAGTCTCATTGTTTTTAAAACATAAAATTACACCCTATTGGTGTGTGAAAACAATTTATTTTCGTCTCATTAATTAAATAATGCATTACCGTATTACACATTTCAAGTGCGACAAAAGTTTAGCCTCGTCTCAAAAATTAGGTAAATACAAACAAAAACCAATGGATTTAGTGCAGTATGTATTGAAATAGTTTGACTGTTTTCGTAAATAACTATTCGCATACTTCAAACCAAATTTCCAACCCTTGAGTTCAAATTAAGAATACTTTATGACATTCATCCCTTTACCAACAAAGATCCCCAGTGTCGGGGAAAACACTGACACCTGATACATCAATGCACAGATTTTCTCAGCATCTCAAATATCAAAGTGAAGAAATTCAACCAAGCGCGTGTGTAAACACCCGACAAAACATTTTCCATCATCTCACAAATTTTTTTCCCCTCCATTGAAACATTTTCTTCAAAATTGACCAACAAAATAAACTTCAAACATCCAACTTCAACTCAATTAATCTTTCAGGACTTGTTCAAATGACAACACCACCATAAGTGGTGTCTGTTCCCAATAAAATAAAAACCACTTTCTAACAACACGAGGAGTAAAAAAACAGAAAAAATAAGAAGAAAAGAAATGTGGAGTACAACTGTGTCAACAGGGTGTTTACCAAGTTCGCATGGAATCTAAAAAGCTTAGAAAAGAGCCAACCTCAGGCAATGTGATCAGGGGAGACAAAAGAACGCCTCACTTCCTGTCACAGCCTTTAAGAGGGATTTCTTCTCACCAAATCCCTGCCTCCAGAACATTGCCAATAGCGATCTAGCTGCAGCACGTCGGTTTCAAGCTGCCTCTCATTCCCGAGACAAGGCAAAATGACATCTAAAACCTGCACCACGTTTTCTCAGCACTTTTTGATTTAAAAGAAAAAAAGAAAGAAAAAGGAACTTCGGGTTTTCCGAAGACATATGTCATCCACTGCCAATGTGTTGGACTTTGAAAGTCTATTTCGAGGATGTGAAACTTGGATCTTTGGTGGATGGTGGATGATGGGTGTCTGGATCTGGAAGAACTTATGTCGTTTTGGTTTTTTAAAAACTTCTTGGTGTTGTGGTGGACACCAAACTCCTTAGTAATATCAGTCTTCAGCTATTTTCCCAAGCAAATTTTTATTTTTTTATAATTCAGTAACTATCACATGGCGGAAAATCAAGAGAATAAAGGTTTGCTACAGCCAGATAGCATCTAAATAATAAATCATATATGTATATGTATAATTTCATTGTAATGCAATGTTTCCATACTTTTGCTTCAGCAATAAAATGCATTTTGCAAACTCATCCTGTTAATTTATAATTGTGAGATAAAGAAATGTCAGACGAAGTTATTTCTAAGCAGTAAAATAAAGTAGAGATCTGTGGCTTTCATTTACTCTAAATTTTATTTCTGTAGGATAAACGGTCAAAAAGATACAGCCGTTTAAAGATTGTCAAATTTCCAATAAACTTAAGTTTCTAAATATATGCATTGTACTTGTATCAAAATTAGCTCAGGGAGTGATTGTAGACTGCAAAATGCATTGAAAATGGTTTAAAAGCACTAAAATCAACCTTTTTGTCACGTTTGTGAATTTTTTAAAAATCAAAAGCAATCACCAAAATAAAAAATAGATTGCATGATTTAGATTCAGTTGATGCTGAAGCTTTGAAACCAATTAAGCTTATGATGCATTTTTCATCACAGAAACACTTCTTAAGCAGAAGTTACTTTGATGCATGATTAACTTGTTTTCCACTTTTAATCACTTCATTGAATCATTGAAGCTGGGTTGCACCATCGATAGTTAGGTCTAAACTGAGTTTAAGTATAGAGGATCCTCTATACATGAACTCAGTTTAGACTTCACTAACGTTGGTGCAATCGGGCGTAAATGATTACTTAATTGTTAATTTTTATTAAGTTATTGATTGAATTTTGACCATTCGATGACAATAATGTGAATCTGATTTACTTGTTAGTAGTAAGAACCAAATACGGAGTATTTTAAGAACCAGTTCGCCATAGAGATTTGGGAAAAGTACACTCAAAAGTCGCCAACAAATATTTGAGATTTGATAGCGAAAATATCAAATAAAATTTCACTTGAAGACACAGGTTTTGTTTTGGTGGTTATTTTCTCATACGGAAACTAAAGAAAAAATGTGGAAAATCGAAAGGAGCAATGGCACAAGTTAGTATGGAGGTACAGTATATATGGAGCTACAGTATATTTCGCCTGGGGCCAAACAAAGTATTTGTGCCCACTCTCTATAGGGTTATCTAAGCTTTTGGTGTCCTTAGTAAATCACTCTGAATGACCAGTGCTTGGTTTTCTGCTAGCTCGAGCGATTTTTTTTCCCCAAAGATCTCAGGATAGGTCAAGTTACACTGTACCTAATGTGTTACTTTCAGCCTATAAAGTACACCGTGCTCTAAAGTGAAGTCTTCAAGATGTTATTCACGAAGTAAGAGTAAAATTGGGCCAAAGTATCTCCGTTTTACGGTATGAAAACTTGTACACCTATGGGCATAAGAATTTTCACTTTACCTCATGCTGCCTAAAGCCTTCTACTCATAGCCTCATTACAAGCACAGAAAGGAGTCTTAAGAGTTTGCCCTGAAACTTAAGAAAAACTTGGTACTCATAGCTTTGCTTACCATGGCCTGAAGCAGGCTGTCTTAACTTCATTCTTTCCACGGACAATGTTGCACGGAAAATCTCAATTGTTTAAGCACACGGAAAAAGTTTGTTTACCCAAAATGCACCTAATTGATGGCAAAAAGCAAAATGGACGACATGCAAGTTACTGTCATGTTCATAACCAGTCGTGATCATTCGAGCCCGGTTGCAAAGACCATGCTAGCTGCTACTTTTACAAAGGGTCAAATTTCCACCCACTGCAAAAAAAAAAACTCCCTCACAAATGACAACTCATCCCAAGGGGTAAAAATCTGACCCCTTAGCAAAAGTAGCATGGTTGTTGTCTCTAGTGGCAAAAAGTTTAACTACTCAGTTGCAGCTTGGGCAGCGTTTCATAGTGAAGATTTCTATGACCGTAAATCTACCTTACAGGTTGTCCAAATTTGCTGAATCCTAAGCATTTATTTGCATGACTTTGCATAATCTAAATCTGAAGTTTCAGCATTTGTATGACCACAATTTGCGAGATATCCCAATTTAATAAATGATGCCAATTTAAGAAGAAAAAAAAAACATTTCCGGATGGTATATCAGACGGAAACTGCATCATGACACACAGAAAAATTTTTATTCATGAAAAAAATTAATACTGTGAATTAATTTCGTCATGTTATTTGCTTCATTTTAACACATTGTGTTTGTAATCCATCCCTTTGATTCAAACCTACGAGAAAGTTACACCTTTGCGATAGGAAGCTAGCTATTTTAAGAAAATATAATCCGATTGAAATATTTTTTTTCTTCCCACGGTCTTTCAAAGTCAAAATTTTAAGCTCCAAGAGCAGGGGCAAATGAAGAGCTTATTATTCCTCCTATCCCATTCGTTGCTTCAAACTCCCATTGTACAAAAGTTGAAAAAATAATAATTTAAAGAGCAGCAATTAAGACGTAGCAAAACCACAACCCGAAAGAAATACGGTGTAATGAACAAATCGATACAAGAAATGCTAATTTTAATTATTTCCAAGTGAAAAATCCCTTTCGTTCGATCGAGCGCTTTAAGAAGTATCCAGAAATGACGTCAGATTGCAGTGATTTTCCTAAGGGAAAATACAGAAGATAAAACAATACAAACAATACAAACTGTCACTAATGGGTTATGATAGTCTGACTAATTACAGGTCGAACCTCGTTATTACGAACTGCTCGGGGAATAAAAATTTGTTCGTTATAACGGGGGTTCGTTATACTGAAACCCGTTATAACGAATTTTTTTCAAAAAAATAACATTTGAAGGTTACTTTTATTAAAGTTCTATATCACTCAATCTCATACACAACATTTGAGTGTCAAAAA
>JAQFZO010000253.1:0-30157 GCA_034695885.1 Geophilus flavus
CATTGCCTTTTACCTAAATCAAGGACAAAAAACGGTTAAATTTAAACCCTTCAATTCAAACTTTCTATTTACCCATTGAAAACGGTATAACGTGAGGATTTTTATAAAATTTCCCTTCTTCATCAAGATAACGCTCTGGTTTGAACTTCTCAGGTTCGGGAAACAAGTCACCATTCGTATGTACGGAATACGTATTAGCGTAAATTACACTTTCTCGTGGGATACGGTAGCCAGCCAAAGTCGTTTCCTCCTTATTCCTATACCATTCAAATTACATTTAAATTTTTTTTATAAATTTATTTAAAACATTTTAAATTTATTTACTTGTGAGGAACTCCCAGAGGTCCAATGGTAGCGCAGCGATGAATTTCAAGAATGGTGGCATTGGTGTAAGGTGTGTCCTTCATATCTTCTATCGAAGGGTTTCGGTCGTGACCAACTACTCGGTCTAGTTCGGCAATAACTTTGGCCTGTACGTGTGGATATTTGATAAGAAACAAAAAGGCCCATCGAATTGTGGTTGTTGTTGTTTCGTACCCAGCACTTAACACCATATCAATGTTGTGCACCAATGCCCGACCTAAATACCAATTTTTATTTTTTGCAGAATTAGACACAAAAAAACGTCAAACCACGTATTGAGTACTGAACTTACGGGAAAAGACAGTGTCGTTGGGATCTTTGCTTTTTCTATTCGAATCTTCTGTAAACCAGGTATGGATGAACGAATCCGTACTGCCTTTAACGTATGTTTTGGCACTGTCATCAACCATTTCTCCGTAGAAATCGTAAAGCTCGACTTTAATTTCACTGTTGAAAATATCCTAAGTAATTGTAATACGGTAAATATTAACTAATTGATGATTTATACCGTATTTCATCTTCCCCAACGATTGTTTTCAAAATCGGTATTTTTCTTGTCCAAGGGAGAAATATTCTGACACCATTATTATAACAACGTTGTTCTCGGAAACATAAATCAATCAATCTCATAAATTTAGGGTTATTTGGGTCTAATTTTTGTCCAAGAAGAATATGTGAATATGTTTGAGCAACGGATAATCCAAGCATATCCACGATGTCAACAGATTGACCTTTAATTGTGTATAAATATTGAACAAACTCTGCTGCATTTTCCTGAGAATTAAAATTGCATCAATTATTGTCACTCATGTTTTTGCATCATTTTATGTGATTTGATTACTTTGACGATTTGTTCAAACTGCAATCTTATTGCCCCAAAGTTCTTGATAGTTGTTATGATAAAAGATTTATATTGCTTGTACAAGTGCCCTTCAGTCGTTACAATGCCTTTTAAAAAATATACCACATTTTTAAAAAAAATTCTTGAAAGTAACTTTTCTGATCTGAACCTAACCATTGTCTTCTGGAAAAACTCGAAATGGAAATGAATATGGTCTTCCGGAGAAATTATCACCTTGTTTCAGAAAAGCTTCTTTAATCAATTCATAATCGCTCAACAACACACAAAACATGTGTCCAATTTGGAAACTAAAATTAAATTTCACACAGAAATTAATCCACTAAAATTCATAAATTTATAAAATTGATAATTTTACCTGCAAATTTTACCATATTGTTTGTAATATTTCTGAAACGATACGTGAGGTGCTTCCTTTAAGAATGGTAAAATTCCAAACACGGGAATTCCCCATGGACCAGGTGGTAAAGACTTTTGGGACCTTAACACCTTCAGCAATATACCGAAAAGTGTGATGACACCAATGGCTAAACAGGCTGTCAAAATCATCATTGCAACAACCAAGGAAAAATAAGTAATGTTTAGCTGTGAGCAAACTGTTCTGTATTGCAAACACTCATCCCCTTATCTTGTCTTCAATCAAAAATTCAAACATAAATACATTTTTTAAAAAAATTTATATTATCTATCTGTGCCTTTAACTTTATTCGAATTACAGCAATCAAAATACGAAAGTGCAAGTTTCTGTACAAGAAAATGTTTTATGTGTTAAATATTTCAAAGTCTATTACTATTTGTAACTATCTATCTTTCAACAAAAATTAATTAATTTATTATTTCAGTTAAATGCAATTTTTTGTTTATTTCAAGATTTCACAATTTTAATGTAATTTGATATGTTTAATATATCAGAAAAAGTCAATGTACACAAAATATAAAACAGGTCAACCGTCAATCTGACATTTTCTGAAAGAACATGGACGGATCTTTTTTTACCACAAATGGGCTTAGTCCAATTACACTATTAATTATTACAATATTATGTGTAATTTGTATCATTTTCTCAATTCATTATGCCCGGACACCTAAGAATTTGCCCCCAGGCCCTGTGGGTTTACCAATTCTTGGAATTTTGCATCTGTTTTATGGCAAATCTCCGGTTCATTTTGTAGGCGACTTACAGAAGAAGTATGGATCTATTATAAGGTAAGGAAACTTCGCTCTTACAAATTTAAATTTATAAATAATATAAATATAATATAGTAAAGACTTTTGCACTGGTGCAACTTATACAAGACTTATCTTGACTAATGAGTTTATGACATAGGTACTGCATAGCCATTCGATTAATATGGCAAAATCCTTAATAAATTCTATATTTATTAATTTGTTTTATTATTAGTTTTTATTTAGGAAGTAAATTAGTTCTAGTTTTGGGCTCTATTGAGCAAATTCAAGAAGCATTTGCAGTGCAAGGTGATAAATTTTCAGGAAAGCCCAAAGATTCACCCATGGAAATAGATGGAAATGAGATAGGTAAAATATCATATCAGAGATTTTATATTAGCAATTGTTTCATAATTTTTTTAAATGAAGGAATAACCATTTGTGGCGGAAGCATATGGAAAGAGCAAAGACGCTTTGTATTGAAAACTTTACGTGATTTTGGAGTTGGGAAACACGCTATAGAACTGGAGATAAAAGTAAATAGTTAATTTACACTTTAATTTTTCAATAACAAATGGTTTATTCTTAATCAGGAAGAAATCAAATACTTCCTTCAAGAACTCAGAAAGTTTGCAGGAAAGTCTACCTGCCTACATCACAAGTTAGGCATCAGCATTGCCAATAACATTTGCATACTACAATTCGGCAAAAGATTCGATTACGACGATCCATTATTTTTACGTATGAAACGAAACCTGAATGAATTCACTATAAAACTCGAAACTATTCACATACCAATGTATTTTCCTTGGTTAAGCCACGTACCTTTCGTAAAAAAGATTATAAAAAACAACAGAAAAGTGTATGATTTCAATTCGGAAATATGAGATAGAACTTTTCAAGTAAAAATCTTTCAATAGGAAGCTAAGACAGGAATTGTACGAATTTGTCGAGCAAATCATGAAGCAACACGAATCGACATTTACCACAGAGGAACATCGAGATCTTATATTTGCTTGGATGAACGAAAGAAATGAGAGATTGGAGAAAAATAATGATGACAGACCTTTCACAAGTCAATAATTAAAAATTTGTAGATCCAAGGTTTTACTAATATTAATTTATTTTTTCAGGGGAATCTTTGCAATTTAACTTACTGAGTTTGTTTCTGGCTGGTACCGAAACTGTAAACAGTACACTGCTCACAGGAATCGCTTATATGGCTAAGAACCAAGATATTCAAGACAGGTGTAGGAAAGAAATTTTTGATGCAGTAAGTAGAGATCAGTTGCCATCGACGGAAGATAAATGTTTATTACCTTATACTGAAGCGACTTTACAAGAAATTAACAGATTAGCTGGAGTAAATCCTCTAAATCTTGTACACAGGTATCACATGTGTTAATTTCTTACATTTCATTCATTTAAACCATTATTTTTCTCATAAAAGCACTACCAAAGACACAGTTTTAAGTGGATATTTCATTCCAAAAGACACTATTGTGATGGCTAATTTCTATAAAATTCACACTGATCCAAATCAATGGCCTGATCCATTCAAATTCAAACCCGAAAGATTCCTCAGTGATGATAATAAAGTTATAAACAAAGATAAGATACTGCCTTTCTCGATAGGTAATGCTTGAAGGTGTATTCATTTAAAGTTATTATTAATTTGTATTGTTCTCAATTTTCAGGTAAAAGGGTGTGTGCTGGAGCAAATTTAGCAAAATTGGAGGTGTTTTTATACTTCACTGCAATGCTTCAAAACTTTATCTTTGAGGAAGACCCAGAAAAACCTTTTGAACTTGAATATAGTGGAAACGTTGTGAGGATTCTAAAAGAATTTTGTGTTCGCATTGTACCAGTTTAATCTCTTGAATGTTATAAACATTTTTATACACTTGGATTTTTTTTTTATTAATGATAAATATTTTTTAGTCACCAACACAGGAAAACTGTGATTAAAAGTTAAAACTCATGTGATATTTTTTTAAATGTAATTTTTACATTGATGTGATATTTTAAAAAATATTGTGTACTGCAATACTACATGCATGTGAGAAATGCAAGCCAGCGCAATTTTTTAAAATAATTCAATAATTTTTACCTTAGATGTTCAATATGATTTTTTCTTTAAAGGATGTGTGTTGAACACAATAAATACCGAATTTTGTATTACTCTGTAATTGATTTTAATTCAAAAAAACAAATATTTTTGTATTTACGGGTCGCACCGTATAACATTGAATTTAATCTCAATCTCAAATAAATATAGAATTATTGACCTTTAATTATTGATAAGCCAATGTGATAGGTAGAACCTCGTCAAAACGAACTCGGAGGGACAATCGAAAGTGCTCCGTATGCCGTATCAGGATTTCTTTTTTACATTGCAATATAATACCAATCCAACAAAACAAACAAACATCGTTATACCGAGGTTCGACATGCAGTTCCAATCAACAATTTTGATAAAAGAGTTTTCAATCTAGAATGGTAAAGAACAACACCTTTATAACCAACTTCAAACTAACTGCAAACTTCGATGGATTTTGATTTGAATTTTTTGAATTTGCCAGCTCAAATAGGAGCAGCAGCGGTGGTTTTAGCAGTTGTTTATTTAATCATCTCTTATTTAAACGCCCCTAAAAATCTCCCACCAGGACCATGGGGTTTGCCATTTATTGGATATGTATTCTTTCTGGGAAAACTACCTCACGAAACTATAAACGAACTGAAGAAAATCTATGGTGATATAATCAGGTGAGTTTCCAAACTTGAAATTATATAATTTAAATTTAATAACTTTAATCGATTTCCAATGTCACAGTTTGAAATTAGGAAGAGAAACTTTCGTTTTCCTCACATCCTATAGAGTTGCGAAAGAGGCACTCATAAAACAGTCGAATGTGTTTTCTACTAGACCGATTCATCACTACCCACCTGAACTTCGAGAAACTCCAGGAATTATTGGAAGTAATGGAGAAATGTGGACAGAAATGAGACGTTTTGCGTTAACAAAATTTAGAGATTTTGGGTTTGGGAAATCGTCATTAGAACTACAAATGAAGGCATACCATCTTTTTTCTTCTTTACAAAATGCAACAACTAACATTATGATGAAATTCATTACTTTTTTCTCTTGTTTTCAGGAGGAAATTGCGTATTTCTGTAAAAACCTTGAAAGCTACGGAAATAAACCTATACCAAAAATACGAGAACACATTCACAAGAGCATATTTAACATCATATGTGTGGTAATGACAGGCCACAGATACGAATACACGGATGGGACGTTTTGTAAATTAATGAATTTAATGCACGACCACATGAAAAACATTGGAATTGATAGAATAGAAGACTACTTACCTCATATATTTAGAAAACTAGGGATTTTGAAATTTTTTGGGATCAAAACTGCAATGTAAAAAAATATTACTCGCAAAAATAGTTTAGCTAAATTGATACTGTACCGTAATTAACTAATTATGATATCTGTATAGAGAATCGTACTTCGCCATTTTCTCTCATATTGTGAAAATCGTCGAGGAACATGATGAAAAAAGAGAAAACGGAAATAATCTGATCGATGCGTGGTTAGAAGAATCAAGAAAAGAAGGAGGAAAGTCTAAATATCTAACAAGTATGTAATGTATTTGATAAGAAACACAAATTAGTTATACAACTGCTTTAAAATGCAATGAAAGATTGAATATTTTTACATCTTTATTGGCAAAGAAGCAAAATTCGATGGTAGGCAAAGTGAAAATGTGACAAAAGTAAAACGGAAGTGATGTCACAATTAAGCAAGAAAGAAAACAAGATCATATGCCAAACAATATGCTCTAAGAAAATACAAGTGTCAAATTGCTGTTGGTTTAATGTTGTTGATGTTTGACAATTGTCTTCTTCTTAGTGCATACCACGTTCTTATTAATACTTGTTTTTGTGGTGTTTTAATTGAAACACCAATAAGAGCACTCCAATTAATATAAACAAAGAATTTTTTTATACTTCATAATTTTTCCTTCTTTTACAGCAGTTTGAAACATTTGTTTTAAAATTTCCTTTCCCATTAATATTTTTGTTCAGAAAAACAACTTCCCAATGCCTTAATCGACTTATTTCTTGCTGGAAGTGACACTACAACAAACACACTAAATTGGGCCGTTCTTTACATGATGAAATATCCCGAAATTCAAGTTAAGGTCCAAGAAGAAATCGATAATATAATTGGGAAAGAAAGAACACCCTCAATGTCGGATCAAAAATTAATGCCGTACACAGAAGCCACAATTATGGAAGTCAATCGAATCGTTACCATTGTACCTCTTGCGCTTGAACACATGTAGGTTTCAAAAGAAAATTTTAAAAAACGCACATAGGCGTCATGATATTTAATTCAATTTTGTTTTGTTTCAGGGCAAACAAAGACACTACCCTCGACGGCTACTTTATCCCAGAGAAAACCTCCATCTTACTCGATTTGTGGGCTATTCATCACGATCCAGAAGTATTTCCAGAACCAGATGCGTTTAAACCTGAACGTTTCTTGACTGATAATGGGGAACTTAAGAAAGCAGAAGAATGTATTCCATTTTCAATGGGTGAGATAAAAATCGCAGTGAATACAGTATACCTGCATTTTGCCAATACCGAAAATACTGCATCTGCATAGGGTGGACCAAGAGCATCTCCAGTCCTTTTTTTTAGCGGAAAAACACGTATTTAGTAAAGGTAGCCTAGAATATTACCTGTCTGAAAAAATCATACATCTATCTATAGGTAATTTTGAGTTAAATTATGATTTTTCACTGAAAAATTGACAAAATGTTTTCTAAATTTGCCATTAAGCACGCTGCTTACATCCAAATTTACTGGCAAATGGCAGTCATTTTTTGGACACGCTTTATAATACCCCCTTTTTGAGCTCGGAGATGTTTCTTTACTGGAGGTGGTCTTGACCCAGAAGCAGAATCTATCCAATTTTCTCATGAATTGTTCTAATCCAAATCGACTCTCATGACCCATATTTATTCACTATTATAACTCAGTTACTAAATAGCTGTATAGAATTCATTAACTGGCTGCCAATTTAATCAAAATCAACTTTGTTTGAATTGATTAGCCTTTCAGAAATTTTTTCACAATTTTATTCCGTTTTTGTTACATTTTTTCCCAGAAATTTGAATGTCTGGAATTTATGGTTGTCATGTCACCACTATGTCCAGACTTCATAGTGTTTTAAATTGTATTTATCATTTTATTCGCAGGAAAACGCCAGTGCATGGGTGAATCTTTAGCTAGGATGGAGCTTTTCCTCTACTTTACATCCATGCTGCAACAATTTACTTTCATGACAGTCGATGGCTGTGACGTCGACCTCGATTACCACTTCGCTTTGGTCTCCATTCCAAAACAACAACCAATTCGCGCAATAACTCGTTAAAAATTCTATCATGCAAATAAAAATTTGTCAAAAAAATTCAAAAAATTCAAAAAAATAAAATAAAGAAAATAATTAAGGAAATATTCTTAGTGTAATTAATTAATTCGCATCAAGTCATCAAAATTTGGTAAAATAAAATCCGGCAATCTAGTCTGATTTTCAAATAGCTGAGATTTTAAATTGGACGCATACAAGTCGAGTTATTCGGGTCTAAAGTTTCTGTGCAAATTTCAGATTTCGCTCATAGACTTCCGTGTTAAGTTGAGACACCAAAATTTGTATAGGTGTGACTGTGACAGACCCTCTTCACCACCCAACCCCACCAAAAACGACCTCGAATAGTGAAGTTCAAAACTGAAATCAGATCTCGTCATTTTCATCAAATCGACGAAATCTGCTTTCGAAAATCAAAACTTAGCTTTTGATTAAAACTCATTTTCAAATTTAATTTATACTCCGATCAGTAGAAAATCAGTAACGTTCTTCAACTGGAAGTGAACTTTTTAGATGTTATGCAATATGTGAATATGATAAATGCAAGCCAAGCACAATTAATGAAATAATTCAGTAATTTTTCCATTAGAGGGTGAGTTTAAACAGTAAGCTTATAAACACAACTAAATACTAACTTTCGTATATTGATTGTCGATTGACTCAAGTTTTATTCTTTACGATTATTGATTTTAATTCAAAAAACAAATATTTTTGTATTTACAGGACGCAGCATATAACATTGAATTTAATCTCAATCTCAAATAAATATACAATTACGGTACTGAAAAGTCCGTATGATAAGATAGAACCTCATCATAATAAACTCGAAGGGCAAATGAAATGAGAATTTTGTTACATTGCAACATACAGAGTACCGTATATTACGAATCCAACAAACAAATTAAAAATTTATTATACAGTTCCACAGTTGGTGCAGTACCAAGAGAATTCGTTATAACGAGGTTTCACCCCACTTGCATCTAATCATCAATCTTGATAATGGAGTTTTCAAATCCTGAACGGTGATAGAACAACACCTTTATACCAAAGTGAAAACATCAATGGCTTTGGATTTGTCATCAGCTCAAATAGGAGCAGCAGCAGTAGTTTTAGCAGTTGTTTATTTAATCATCTCTTATTTAAACGCCCCTAAAAACCTCCCACCAGGACCATGGGGTTTGCCACTCATAGGATATGCATTCTTTCTGGGAAAACTTCCTCATGTAACTGTAAACGAACTGAAGAAAATCTATGGTGATGTAATCGGGTGAGTTTTCAAACTGAAATTATATACTGTCATTTGAATTTAATAATTTCAATCTTTTTCACTGTCATAGGATAAAATTAGGAAGAGAAACTTTTGTTTTCCTCACATCCTATAGAGTTGCGAAAGAGGCACTCATAAAACAATCAGATGTGTTTTCCAATAGACCGATTCATCGCTACCCGCCTGAACTTAAAAATAATCCTGGAATTATTTTTAGTAATGAAGAAATGTGGTCAGACGTGAGACGTTTTACATTAACAAAATTTAGAGACTTTGGGTTTGGGAAATCGTCATTAGAACTACAAATGAAGGCATGCCATCTTTTATACTAACACTGATAAAAATCATTACTCTTTTCTTTTGTTTTCAGGAGGAAATTGCGCATTTCACTAAAAGCCTTGAAAGCTACGGAAATAAACCTGTACCTAATATACGACAACACATTCACAAGAGTATATTCAACATCATATGTGTGGTAATGGCAGGCCACAGATACGAGTACACGGATGGGACGTTTTGTAAATTAATGAATGAAATGCACGACTACATGAAATCAATTGGAATTGATAAAATAGAAAACTTCATACCCCAAACATTGGTTAGACTAGGACTTATGAAAATTTTTGGGATCAAATCTGCACTGTATAAACAATCTCACAAAATTTTTTCAGTTAAATTTATAATTATGATATCTGTTCAGGGAATGCTACTACAACATTATATCTCTCATCGTTGAAATCGTCGACGAACATGACGAAAAGGGTGAAAATGGAAATAATCTGATTGATGCGTGGTTAGAAGAAACAAGAAAAGAAAGAGGAAAGCCTGAACATCTGATAAGTAAGTATCTGATAAGAAACATAAATCAGTTACAACTGTTTTAAAATGCAGCGAATGATGGAAAATTTATAAGTTTTATTATAATTCGTAATTTTTCGTCTTTTGCAGCAGTTTGAAACGTTTGTTTAAAACATTTCTTTTGCATTAATATTATTTTTGTTCAGACAAACGACTTCCCAACACATTACTCGACCTATTTCTTGGTGGAAGTGACACGACAACCAATGCACTAAATTGGGCCGTTCTATACATGATGAAATATCCCGAAATTCAAATTAAGGTGCAAGAAGAAATCGATAATATAATTGGGAGAGAAAGAACACCCTCAATGTCGGATCAGAAATTAATGCCGTACACAGAAGCCACCATTATGGAGGTCAATCGAATTGTTACTATTGCACCTCTTGGACTTGAACACATGTAGGTTTTAAAAAAAAATTTTTAAAAAACGTACCTACATAGGAGTCATGATATTTAATTCAATTTTGTTTCGTTTCAGGGCAAACAAAGACACTACCCTCGACGGCTACTTCATCCCAGAGAAAACCTCCATCATACTCGATTTGTGGGCTATTCATCACGATCCAGAAGTATTTCCAGAACCAGATGCATTTAAACCTGAACGTTTCTTGACTGATAATGGGCAACTTAAGAAAGTAGAAGAATATAGTCCGTTTTCAATGGGTGAGATATCAATTACACTGTTCCGTATGCTACAAAGACCGGAAATACTGTATGCTAAACAAAAGCAACTCTCATCTGTGTGAAATCCGGCTGTAGAGAAATCCATTCAGCAATTTGGCAAAATTGAAGTTCTTTTTTAAAAAACAAAGGAAAAATAGCTATGACATCAGGAGAGCTTTTGATGAGCCCAATAGTGTCTGTATTTCACAGATTTGACTGTCGTCTAGAATTTATAGGTTGACAATCTAATCAAAATCAACTTGTATTGACTTTAAATAATCAAATTGATTGGCTTTCAGAAATTTATCATCAATATTATTATTATTCTATTTGTTGAATGTTTACCCTAATATATGTGTCAGACCTTTTATACAGCGGCCATCCGTACGGAATTCATGGCTGTCTTGACGCCACAATGCCCGCAATTCATAGTGTGGCCGTATTAAATTGTATATATCGTTTCATACACAGGAAAACGCCAGTGCATGGGTGAATCTTTGGCCAGGATGGAGCTTTTCCTCTACTTCACATCCATGCTACAACAATTTACCTTCAAGACAGTCCACGGCTGCAACGTCGACCTCGATTACCGCTTCGCTTTGGTCTCCATTCCAAATCAACAACCAATTCGCGTAATACCTCGTTAAAAACTCATTCAAATTCAATCAATCATACAAATAAAAATTTTATGTCAAAAAAGATAAATAAATAAAAAGAATTTTCAAAATAAAAAGGAAAGAAATAAAAAAAATAATTAACGAAATATTCAATGCAATTTAAAATCATGTCGCATCAAATCTTCAAAATTTGGTAAAGTAAAATCCGGCAATTTAGTCCGATTGCCCAAAAGCCGATTCACCACAGGACTTCCATAGGCCTGATACATGTTCAAAATCAAGATGTAACCTCCAAGGAAGATCAGCAATAGCAAAGAAATGACGAGTTCGGGTGGGTATCGTCGCAAAGTCATCATCGTTTGCGAAATGATGGATTTCTCGCAGACAGAGTCCTGCGACGACGACGAGATCTCGGCATCCGTACTCGTAGAAAATTGACACGTTTCTTGTGTCAAGAAACTATTCTCGAATTTTAACGGATCGGAATTGACTGGTTTTTTACTGCTTGGCAACTAATCATTCAGAAACAGTGAATTATTCCACAGTTTGATGTTGTGGTATAATTTACCGAAACACATACCGGTGGTCTTGCATTGCAACGTCTCAATTTCCCTTTAAGAACGAACGGATATTTGCAATTGGTCTTAATGAATCGACGCGATTCACTCGTGTAATTCGCCATTTTTGACGGATTGGCTTCTAAAAATTTAACAAACTTACTGTAAAAGTGTTTCATGTAAATAAGTCATGTTACTTACTGTAAATTAAGTTGTATTGTTTGCAAGATATTCTCCTCATATAAGTAATCTGTGGCGTTGGCTTTGAGAAGAATTAAATTTGAAATCGTGATGTAAAAAATTAAATAAACACTGAAGTTTATATGTAATAAATCATTAATTTGACATTCAAACAAATTAAATTTAAATATAAGAATCGAATCAAACAAGACAACTCATTCTTCTCAAAATGCCAACGCCAGATTTGTCACTCTTCGCGACAAAACTGGATAATTTAGAAAATGTAATGCAATAAAGACTGGAGTAACATCAGAAAACAAACTCTCCCTTTTGAAAATCATCATAGAATAAAAAAAGCATTCGTAACTATTATTGTACGTCGATACATTAACAATACTTGTTTCAACTGTTAACATCAATTGTAAATAAATATTTAGTCTTAAATATTTATTTTAAACTTTTTCAATACAGTTTTTTGAATTTTTACATTCTTTTCAATTCATCGTACCTTTAATTCTCTTTTCTATGACTGCTGCCCAGAATCGTTGGATGGTGGCGGTGGTGGTGGAGGTTGATTAAAATAAGAACCAAAATTTGGTGGTGGTAATCTGAATTGATTGAATCCATCCCCGTTTTGATGTACGGGTGGAAACCGAGAATTTAGAAATTGTGGAAACTGCGAGAACGGTGCAGGGGGAGGCAGTCGATGTTGAAATGCGCGCTGAAACGGAGGTCTCAATACCGGGTGGCGTAAAACTGGATACCTCGGTGCACGAGGTCCTGTTGAAATAAAATGTTTTTATCACATCTCGTATTTAAAAAAATTAGAAAATTTACCATAAGGTATGCCGAACGGCTGTGGTTGCCATTTTTGCTTCTTATCCACGAAATTTTGACCTGGATTTGCTTTTCTTTTCGATTTTCCCTTTCGTTTTGCTATTCTTTCAGATTCATCGTCAGAGAAATCTAAAAATTGTTCTGGAGGTTCGTTATTGTGTTCCCAAGATGCATCAGAACCTTTATGACTATAAGAAAATAAATATTTAAAAATAAATAAATAAATAATGTAAATGAATAAAATTTTAATGCTCACCATTTTTTAATTTCTTCAGCGAAAACTTTTGAATAGAGTTTAGTATTTTCAGGTGCGTAATACACTTTATCACCGATATGAATGCCTTTATCCAAAATCTCTTGATTAGTGTTAAAACGAATGCTGTAATAAGGATTCTGGGTATTGCCAAAAACATCGAAAATCTAAATCAAATTACAAAACATATCTTAGTAAAAATAGTAATATGAATTTTTGTTGTAAAAAAGGTTTTAACCTGTCCGATTGAAGACCCATCTTCTGCAAAGAGATGACTGTCTATATCCAAAGTTGATGAACCGAAATGTGTGTGAACTACAACTATTGAAAGTAAAGGAAAAAAATATAAAAATTTAATTAATATAGAATTTTAAAAAATGTATTCTCACCTAAGGTGTCTACAATTCCGTGCACGTGACCAATAATCTCTAATTTACATCCTTCAGCAGATATTTGCAAATGTTCAATTTGCGGTAAATCTTCCAATCCCAATTCACCCCGAGTTTTAATCGGTTTAAAGGCGAGTTTATTAGAATTTCCTTTCTGAAACATATCAACGCTGTCGTCGTCGTCACTATAAATTGAATGTAGATAAATTAATTAATATAAAAACTATAAATTAATTTTATTTAATGTTTTTTTCTTTACCTGTCATCATCAGAATCAGACTCTCGCGACGAATCGTTTGAAGAGGATTCATGCGATGAAGTCGAGGAATCTGATTCTGAATCTTCGGAGCCAGAATCTGATGAATTATCGTAAGGTACCAAAGGACAATTTTTAAGCATTATCACATTTGTCGTTTCGTGTTCGTTCACGGATTTCATTTCCACTTCCATCGAAATCGCCGAATTATTGATGCATTCTTTAGTGTACTTGTCATTGACATTATTTTCTATTTTTTCACTAACTGAATAAAACAGATCTGATAAAATGTCCCTGACTACTTCTTTCGATGACGGTTCAGTCGTGTCAACTTCACTTGACATTTCAGAAGGTTCCGGTTCGTCAACGCTCGTTTTGTCCATTTTCTCGAAAATTGTGTTTAAAAGACCATTAATGATGTCTTTAACAATTTCTGTTGATGACGGGAGGTCAGTTTCGATCATATCACCGATTTCCATCGATTCCCCATCAGTGTTGGTAGTAGGGCTAGAAGTGCCGCCGGTAATTTCTGCTTTTTCCATGTCGTTTTGACTTGACCTATTATAAAAAAGTTATAAATAATTAGATTAACATTATATGAAAATAATATCAATAAATTATGAAGTCGTACTAGCTCGAAGAACTTCTTAAACACCTAATCAGTAAACCACGCGCTAAAATGTGAGCATGGGTTTCACCATTTTGTTTACAACGATTTAATTTTCCGTTAGATGGCGCCATATACCAAACCAAATCGACCAAATCGCTTTCTGCCGGCATAACCTTGAAACTGAAGTTGAGATTGCGTCATGAGAAAATGGCCGCCCACAGTCGGAAACGAGGTGAGATTTTTTCCGTATTTTGCTCCAGAGATGTACACTACTGATAATTTAAACAGAAAATCACAGGCTTGTCTATCAAGTAGGAATATAATTATACAACTGACAATATTTCTTTCAAATTCTTAAATATCGAAAATAAAAATTAAAAAATAAAATCTCATCAATCATAATAAATCACTAGAAGAATTAATTTCAAACTTCACCACCTAAAAACCGAGAGATTTATACGCATAAAAATATAACTCAGATTTAAAATAGAGTAACAAAGACAAGAAAAAGGCGACACTTGACTCAGAGACAAATTTGTTAATTTGGCGCTGTTTACACCCGAAGACAAGACAAAGTGGAGGATAAATTTCCTGCATAAAAAACAAAATATTCTAAGGACCCGAGTCGAAAAAAAAAGTTTAAAAAAATCAACAAAAACCTGCGCTAGATCCTTGTTTCTGTTTTAAGACGCCACTCATTACATTCTTAATTCCACCCGTCCAAACAACGTCGGTGCATTAAAAATAAACGTTAGTGGAGCAGTTATTAAGCTAGCAGGTAGATAAGAATCTCAGCTCAGCTATGGGGTAAAAAAAAAAATTAACATTTTTCAAGACCCTTAACTCCTGAAAATAGAAAAGCACCAATTTAAAAAACGTGGAAAAAATTTTAAAAAAACTTTAAAACCCGATTGTGGAAAAGATAAAATAAAGAGATGTAATAAAAAGTCATTAAATTCATTAAAAATCTTTCACATATACATAAAATAAAATAGAAAAAAATCGGATTATATAATACATTCCAATAATAACGATATAACTTTTGAATTTCATTTTGAATTTTGAATTTGATTCGAAAAATTCAAAATGTCAGTGACCAGATGATGTTTGTTATAATCATTCATAATATTTTTTTCTTTTTGTTTTTTACACTGTAGTGTCCCAACAGCATTCTTTCAAGTTGGTCTATTAGTCTTCACTTTCAACAGGTTTGTTATTACTTTTTTTCCAAAAAAAAAAATTTTTAAAAATAAAAATAAAAAAAGTTTTTCGATGTCTTCATATACTGACAAATTGTTCGTCCAAGGGCAACTCGTGTTTCTCGAGTTGATGCTGGTTACAGTTTGTTTATTGTTATTTATTAGTTTTGAATGTTGATGTGATATGTCATGGTTTTGCATTGCATTCACGTATAATACTCCTTTGCAAGGATTTTATAATTTTTATCATGTACTGGAGGACGAAGTTTCCGCCGAACTTGATGATCTAAGTCTCTTCCTTGTCTTTTTTCTGTTGTTTCTCATGTTTTTGTTGTTTTTGTTGTTTTTTTTCCTGTTGTTGTTGTTGTTTCTGTTGGCTGTTTGTGGCGATTTGATCTGGAATATAGAAAAGTCATAATTTAGTTTGGAAATAATGTAGTGAGGCAATTTGTTTGAGCCTAGTCAAAAGATTCATTTAAATTAAAACAAAATTGTGTAAATAGAGGTATTTTGATTCCCTGAATTCAAAAATGATGTTAAAGGAATTATTTGCTGAACCATTTTTATAATAGTTAAAAAAAATTACTGCTTTTTAACAACGTTTCAGTGCATAGCATAGTAAAAAATGTTCCAAACCAGGAGTGATGTCGAGAGTTGGGTGTTGGCACTTGAGTGTTGCACTGCATTGATATTCATTTGTCATATTCTTCTTTGCTTAACTACCATCAAAATTCAATTAAATTAACCGTCTCAACCTAAATTTTGCGGCAGAATCAACTCAAGCTTGTGCACAACTGATGTCACTTCCGGTTTGGGACAATTCAGATTCAGGGGTGTTTTTGAAATGTTTTTTTTTTTTTTTAACTTAGCAATAGTTTGGCATTTCATTTATCTTACTGCCAGCTAATTACATTCTCAAAAAATTTGGAAAGAAAAAATTTACATGTCATATGCACTTTAAAAAGTTTGATAAGTAATATATTTGTATCAAGACAAATTTTTTTAGGGCATCAAGGAAAACAGTTTTTTTAAATTTTAATTTAGTTTTGAGTTTTAGTCATGACACAGAACTAAAAATAATAAAAAAAAAACTGTATTGTCTTGTCACTTTTCAAATTCTATACATTTTTGGATAGTAAATGAGTTCAGTGGCGCATTACCATATGGGCACACTGGGAACATGACCAGGGCCCCCGATTTCTAGCTGCCCCCAAATCCCCAAATTCAATTTTCAATTGATTAGTTAAAAACTGTCATCAATCAAACTGAAATTGTTGTCCTTAGAAAATAAAAAAGACAAAAAAATTATTTCAAGTTCGTTGGTGGGCTCCTATATTATGCCAGTGCCCAGGGCCCCAAGCGCAGTAATGTGCCATTAATGAGCCCTATCCAAAAATATCAGCAAAATAAAATTATAACAATATATTTAAAAGTTATCCATCAGTTTACAATTTTAATCCACATTAACTATAAATCTTTTGGACTTACTACAAGCTTCATGACAAGCTGCATTAAAAGTTAAAGTTAAAAGTTAAAACAATAAGTTTGTTACTTGTTTTTAAATTGAATCTTAAGAAATAGATATAAAATGACTTTTACTCGCTTTTACTACATCACGTTGAACAGAAAAGTCGATTTATTATTTATTTATTTTTATGAGGTCAACTTAAAACTGTTGACTTATCTGTAAGTCAAATTAAGTTGACTTATAGATAAGTCAAATAAATTTAGATAGGGAGCTATTATGAGAATTAAATGTGTACATATAATTTTGAATTTTAATCCAGAGCAGCCTACAGAATTAGGATGCAAACACTGATATTTCAATGGTAACCCGAGAATGAGAGCAAACTGTTATTCGAACTGTTACTTTTCTAACAGGCAGTTAGACAGGAAGCAGACCGACTCCCGTGCTTAACATTTCTTCATCCCAGCGGTTTTACTTTTACCAATTACTAACCCAAGTTAATACACTAGTCATGCGTGCTCTAATTACACAAGCCGAAAGAAAATTAAGTGAAATAACTGTTTTCCTGTCTGTGTGGTTTCCTTATCAGTTATCAAACAAAATTTGAATAAAATTGTATACTTTCATTTCATGTTTCCTTTATATTTTGGATTTATGAAAATAAAAAAACAACAAAAACCTCATCTTAACATTAGTGAACTCTGGTGGCAAAATTTAATTTAAAACCAGATCAGCATTAAATCTCATTAAAATTTCACCTTTTTTATTTTGATTTTCTTTTCATTAACATTTAAATTATCGGTTTGGCCATTTGAAAATTGATTTATTATAATTAAATTTTTATTTCTTTTTAGATGTATGGAAATTTTTATAACTTTTAAATTTAAGAAGAAATAATAAATTTTTTTAACTGCTTTAATTTTAAGCAATTTTATTAATTTTTAATACAATTTAAGAACATTAATATTAAAAACTGTACTGAAGTTGAGTATATTTTACAAATTTTTATATTATAAAATAAATTAAAATGGATATTAATGAAAAACATTTATAAAACTATTTACAAAAAGAGTATAAATAATTGTAAAAGAGGTTTGTAACCTTAAAAAACAGTTGAACACATTAGTCATGTATGGGTGTAACTTAGGAGTTTAAAATAAGGTGAAGCTTTAAATTAAATTGACATTTGACTATAAATTTGTTAGATAAAAAAAGGAAAACACAATCTCAGGTTTTAGTTTCAGCTTGGTATGAAGAACATATGTGTTTATTTTGTTTTCATGTTCAAAAGAATGTGGCTAAGAAAACATAATTGGGGTTAAGAAATGCTATTTTATAAAAATATTATTAATATAATAATTATTATATAAAGAGTTTGCGCAGACACTTTTCCCTTATATAATTAGTGTAATTCTTAACTAAAATTAACAAACCAGGGAATAAGAGTATTTTATTTTGTATTTTCTTGTGATTTACTTATGAAAGCATTTTATTGAGTATTTTTATTTTTTAATATTTGTTCTAACTTAACATCAGTCTGAGTAAAATACTAAGTTATGATTTTTTAACTAGTAGTAAGTGGGAAATGGTTTTGCACAAACTCTATGATGAGATAAAAAAATTCACTGAATTCAAATGTTTTTTTAATTTAACATGATAACAAAACAATATCAATCATAATAATAATATTAATAACACAATCAATTGAGTAACAGTAAATTTTTCATTTTATATTTGTAAGCAATTTACAAATTTCACCTTTTAATGTAAAAAGTTACTAAAAATAAAAAATAAACAAAAATGGTGGGCTGGACTGACACAATGGCTTTTTAATCACATCTTCAATTCAACTTACATTCACACAATGGCAGCTGGTGTGGTTTACGAGTTGAACTTGAAATCGCAGATTCGACTTGAAAGCTTGGAACTCTAAATTCACCATCTCTGACGTCAAGTGCGTGCATTTTTCATGGATGCTGGAACAGTACCCACAATTCCTGCAACGGTGGAGTATCGTTCCGTGTGGATCCAAATCCGTCCGGATCAGGTGATGCCTGAATAACTGAGATTTTAGTTCGTCTATTTTATCAGCAGGGAAGAAGTGTGGAATGGGTGTTCCACACAAAAATTCATCTATGAGATTCAGATGTTCACCATAGTCCAATGTCCGAACACAGGAATCTGAAATACAAGGCTTTATACCAATTTTGTTATGTGGTCATTTTTCTTCTTCTCTTCTTTAAATTTGTCACTCACTGAAGTTTCGTGTGTGGTTTTTGTAATGTTATGGTTGTACGGAGTAGATAGACTTTGCAGGGGTTAATTTTATCGCTTTATGACTTATACTTTGTAATTTATAAGTTATGGAGCAGGATATGTACCAAAATTAATGGCTTTTTATTTTGTGATAAATCTCGTTTTATGGGATCTTTCAATGAATGGTTTCAACTCCCATTTCATGATATTTTCATGACATCATATGGCCCCAGTTGGTGGATAGCATAAAATGAGACTTCGCATGAAAATTTTATTTTATGACAAATTTCCTTTTATGAAGTTTTGCAATGAATTTTTTTTTGCTTCAACTCACATTTCATGACATATCATTTCATAAAATGAATTTTTTCATGACATTGAATAAAATGGGGCATTGCATGCGAATAGTCTCATTTTATACAGTCATTTCATGCAAGGTTCCATTTTACACAATGTCATGAAATGAGTGTTGAAACCAAAACATTTATTGAAAGATCATAAAATTTGTCATAAAATAAAAAGCCATGAATTTTTGTACATATCCTGCTCCATAATAATTTGTTAAATCAATTTAGAGCTTTTTAAGTAAAGAATTCGAAAAACATACGTCACAAGATATAAAAGAATTTTACGAGTATAAATTCAAAAGTCCGCAGTCACAAAATTTAAAACTTTGAGTTTGTTTATAAATTTATAAATTATATTTTTAAGTTATACGGTAATCATAAGTTGTATTTATAAGTCTTTTTTCACAAAGTCTCTAATGTAGGTGACTAAGTGCTTGCATAACTTTGTAAAATTGTAATTGATATTCTGCACGATTCCGCAGTGTTAATGGATTATGATGGTTAGTTTGAGTTGTCTATTTAAGTACAACTGATTTTTCATTAAGTGTTTGGTGAGTGGTGTGGGGTAAATGTCATTTAGAAATATGGAGGAACTGTCACATGACCATAAAAGGATATTGAAGTCATAATTTGTGTTTGTGTATAATTTTATTTTAGGGTATATAATTTTATAAACAAATTGGATTGGCTGAAGAAACAGAAATGAAATAAAGAGAGAGAAAGCCAGGTGGCAAATGGGGCTAGAATTCAAAAGTGAAAAAAAAATAATAGAACAAAAAAACTCATTGAATTGAATGCACTAGAGTTGTCATTCAGTACATCATGGACAGAAACTGTTGGCCCTGAGGCTGTCAAACTCAATTCAGGGCCACATAAACTCACCCTGAATCGAGATATAATTCATGTGTGTGTTAATTAAATTTGCCAGAGTTATTATTTTTCCTCACTAATCCCACCAAGACCAAGGCTTCAGTATTTCATCACATTTCCAGTTAAAATTGTTAATTTCAATCTGCAGGAACTCATGAATATGATGAGTTTATAAGGATAATCCACATGAATAATGTCCACATCATAAATTGTGTCATGTAAATCTGTGAGCCCATAATAATTACAGGGTATCGAGTGCTGAACTGTGTGTCACACGACAGAACTCTGTAACTGGCACTGATTGATCACCAGCATGGTGAAACAGTTAAATTAAAAGCAGAGGCAGTTGTTGTTGAATGTTTGATGTGTCGCGTGTGCAACATTTTGTTATTTATACAAGTTAAATCCTTTAATGGACCATTTCCATTGCTTATTTGACCCCCACCTGTCTTGTTTTTGTAACATCATGGCAGTGGCATGAAAACAGAGTAAAGCTCTCGGTGTTTAGTCGTTTGGTGAAGTCGTTGCGAGAGTCGGTCGACTTAATTTATAGTTTTATTGTTTACAATTGAACACCCGTTCATAAATAACGAAGCTGCCTTCACATTAATTTGTAACACTAATTGCCGAACTATGTAAATGAATATTTGCACTTTTTATCTCCCGAGTCATTAGGGTAGTGGTTATGTGCTGATGCTGATCAACAACTTGATCCTAACATTAATCACTGTCACACGTTTCAGCAGTATAAACTTATCACGTTTTAAAATGTCTTCCGGGTACGTTACACCTTAACAATTTAACTCAATATGCCAGTGATGAACTACTCTGCCAAGTTGTAAAAAGATACAGTAAGTCCTCAATTTACGCGATGAAATACAATGTATAAATTCTACTTTAGTCTATTAAGTTATACTTGGCCTCTTACCACTTTTACGTTTATTGGACTTATAGTTAAGGTTTATACAACATTTTGTTTACAAAAGTACGAAGTTAGTTCAATGACAAGACAGCTCAAGGTAAAAGAAAAGAAACTGGCTATGATGACACTATCAGTTTACTATAGGAATGCGCTCTATCATGTTCAAAGTGTAGTTAATTGATGAGCTAACTGTAATTAAGCAACCGCGTAAGTCGAGGATGTTGAGATAATTGATTTGATTGAACATGTTCAGCTTTAATTGATTTGATATTTCCAAGAAACAAATTAAATCCCTTCATTCCATGATTCCAATCATAACAGAGGATTGAATAGCTGCATTCAATCTCTCTAATTTCGCAATTGTAGCCGATTTCAGCGATATCCGCAACCGGAAATGACTTGCAAAAGATGTGTAGAGATATGGAACCACATTTTTGTCACATCGGTTTTTTCTGAAAACTGTTGTCATGAAATCAGGTCTCGAATCTCTTTCCAGCAATAAAAATCCGTTTTTCAATGATTCCATTGCCGCCATTTTGAAATCAAGATTGATCGGTGATATGACAGCAGCTGCCATCAGTTGCTTGATTTAGCTGTTCAAAGCTGAAACCAGATTTCATCATTTTCATCAAATTGACAAAAAAATCTGATTTAGGAAATCGAAGAGAGATTAAGTGTCAATAATCAGTCGATTTTCCGAGTTCTCGATTGTGCCAACACTGCAATCCACATGATATGATATGGCATTAACCAATAATGTGAATAATCGCACCTGCGAAATAAATTTTTGCCATTGTTCGATTTTGGCACTAATGTGCTTATGGGACTATTACTTAATTAATTAATAAATAATGCCATATCACGTGATTATTGCAATGTTGGAACAGGAACCATGCGTGACAGGGATTGACCGGTTATTTCAAAATCACAAAATTGACTGATTATTGAAAACCCCTGTTGAATGCAGCTGTTACAAAAGTCGAGTTTTATTTTTAACTGCGTTTACTCATCATTCCACGCGTGTAACTGCAGCCACAATAAAGTCAGTAGGCCGGTTTGTACGTCACGCCACACAGTATACACTTACCCACCAAAACAATGCAATTTGCGGCGGGTACTTATCCAATATAGCTACAAGGCACCGAAAATTAAAAATAACTCTGCCAATCCAGTAATTTTCCACATTTACGTCACTCAAAATGTAAGCAAATAGCTAAGCACTGACCTTGCTCACAGCCATTCGCCAACACCTCGTTCCAAAATTGACTACACACCGAGAGAGACGAGAGAAAAGCAGACCTCATTGACTGCGTTTTTCTACTGAGGTACTTTGATGAGCCAAGTTTTTTTAATGTGTGAGAATCGCGTGATAATAACTAGTTACCCACTTTTATGACTAAAGAAATTTCCCAATTTTTATCACATTAATAAAAAGAAAATCGGTCGTAATTACAAGGAGAAAGTGTGTTGAAATTGAATAGTTTTATCGCCCAACTTACTAGGGTTTCCTGGTTTTATTGCCCAATCACGATTTACCAATTTGTAAATACAGCCTTTTCTGTATGATTATGGTTTAACATGTAGCTGGTTCAGCTGCTAAAGATAAATACAGACGCCAGGAGGGAAAGACCTTGGTCATATTCCTCAAAATTTCTATGGTATATGAGAAAACCTTATCTTCACACCTCACCAAAAAGCATTTCTTAAGAACTTTGTTTTTTTTTTCTCTTCCTTTTAAAATTCCAGTGTTAAAGTTGCCTGTGATAACTTTTCATACTGGAATTCATAATGGAATTTTCATGCCAACTCTTTTTACCATATAATACCCATTATGTTTAGGGTTAAGTCTCATATTTCACAAAAAAACCTGATTGTATATTCAGGATTTGTATAGAAAAGGCTTAACCCCTATAAACATGGGTTTACACCCACTAATCCACTGAATTTTAAAACATAAAATTAATTTTGCATATATATGTTCCAAGAGAGAACTAAGAAAGAAAAAAAGTCATCTAGTTTTGGACTTTTGGCTAATGACAATTCCACTTTAGATTTTATCAATATGATTTTTTTTAATCCCCAAATCGTAAATCCTATTATTAAATGATGGAAAAAATCAGGAAAAAATCAATTAATTGGATTTTAGTGACTATAAATAGTAGAGATTTCATCTCTGGTTCTAATTAAAAAAAATAGTTTGTAATCTTGATTTGTTTATTTCAATACAATGTTGAATTTTTAATCAGATCAGATGTGAAATTTAATCCCCGAATTCTTCTATTGGAAAGAATTTGTTTATTCTACAGTAAATATCATATTAAATTTCAAGAAGCTATTAAATAATTTGTAAATGTCTAGATTTATTACAATCTTAGGTGAAAAAAACGCAACCTGGTGTCTTAATACAGAATGTTTATGGTCATGTTGTGTCAGTAGCTGTTTACTTATTGAGACATCCACATACATTGTTTTAAAAATAAAAAAAAAAAAGTCAAAAGAACCATTGCTACAACTTGTTCCTGTTAACCTCCCATTAAAAGTTCAACATCGTAAAAATCCAGTTGCCACAACATTTTACATTAATCCACGACGACAGGTGAAGGTTTAATGGGTGATCCGATATCGTCCTACTTCTTTCTTCCACAACCAACCGTTTCCCCGATCACGCTCCAAATTCTCACACACACACAACCCTCTTCACCATTCCCAGAAAAGGCGTGAAAACAATCCTAAATTCCAACTCCCAGTGCATCAAGGGCATTGTGTAAGTAAACATGAAAAATCAAAAAAATGTACTAATTGACTCCCATCGACTGACATCATTTTTCGGGTTCATTCAACCAATATCCTGCGCGAGTCGCTCGCTATGGACCAATCACGGAGCCAACACACCCTGGTGTCCTCAACTTGCACTAAAATGACTTATTTATCACTTCAAAACTAACACTGCGTGCCCGACCAATGAAAAAGACCCATCACTTGCCCTCTACTTGAACTTGTTATCTCTTGATAAACTACACCTGCCACTGGATGCCGCTAGAACGAACGAGTCGCCGCGATGAGTTTGCGCAAATCGACGGTAGGACACGGCCGTGCAGAGTTGTCGCTCGCTTGCCTCCCATCGCGACGAGTCGAGCGATGAGATGAAAGCTAGTTTGTTTTGTAAATTGAGATTCAGCGTGGTGTTTGCTAAATATTTGACCTTTGGTCAAGTTTGGGTGGTCAGTGAGTCGTGAAAAATTATGAAGCAACTTCACAAAAGGACCTAATGAATAATTTAGATAGGGCTCTGGATAAAGGGATGAATGGAACGTTAATTGTATTATAACTTGTTCGATGTGCTTCATAAAAAGAGTAGAAACAGCTATAAACAGTTGGAAATGGTTTTTAAAACGGAATTTTTTCCGTCTTAAAATGAATGGTTTTGTGTAATGAATGAATAAATGTTTTACTTGTAATGTGTTTACAAGAAAAATTTGCATATTTGTTTTTTTTTTTAAATTAAATAATTTTTTTTTAATGGATTTTATATTTTTAATGAGGGGAATTTGAATTAATTCGACGAAAAATGCAAATTGATTTATAATTTAATGAAAAAACGATTGCAAGTTAATTGTTATTCGTCACGATCAGTCAGTCTGGCGAGGAAAGTATCGGAAATAGTTTGCCGAGTTCAAGGTAAGGATTCACGTTAAAACCAGAAATTATTTTATCGTGTATTTGACGGAAAGAATTTATGGAATTTTATTAAAGGTTAAATTTTTCCCCTTACAATATTTACTCGAAAAAAATTTTTGAAATAAATAAAAATAATTCAATATTTTGCTCAAAAAATCAATTTGTTTAAATATTAGTATTAAAAAATAGTAAATTTAAGGGAATAAAAAGGAAAATAAATAATAAATACACAAACTTACTTCGTTTTAGTCCATTTTCACCAATATTTTCACACAAATTTTTAGTTGGATGTGTTCTTACGATTTGGAATAGAAGAATAGACAGGCACAAGTGCACACTTAGTCGAATCATACTCGACTGAAGGACACCCAAAGTGTTTGCTTGGCGGGAACTGCAGTGTCACGTGATTTTGGTCGCACCAGGTGAAGTGAAAAATTACTATTTTTAGTCTGGAAAAAAGTGTGAAAGGAACAATAAGTAAACTTTACCAACACTACACGCTCTTTAAATTATACAAATCGTGTCGGGCTAACATTCAAAGCTCGTTTCGCCGCATTAAATGAATTTAGTCAATCAGATAAATTTCAAATTTACTACGTTACGCATCGCTCGTGAATTCACGAGTCGAATTAACGCAGAGACTTGTCTATGAAGCAGTAACGTAATCGATGGTAAAGATAAATACTTGGTGTTTCGTTATGTTTAGATGAAAGATTATATGGATGATGCGTAATTTAAGGCAACTGTAATTTAAAGCAATGCACGATGTGTGATCATAAAATTAATTTTTATAATAGATAATAGACATGGTTTAATGTTGGTATCGTTATTAAAATTTAAATGTTTTTTCCAACCCGCCATTTTGTTGTTAATAACTGATTAGTTCCGGGTCACTGGGTCATAAATGTTACGTCATTTCGCATATTTATTCATTAATGACGTAACGATTTATTGATTTTTAAGCCCCCGAAACGGCACCGGACGGAGAAAAGAATGTGTTTATTTAATTTTCTCATTTTCGCACGTCATCGTATTTTTTTATTTATTATCTAATTTTTGTAGGTTAAGCAAATTACATTACTTTTTTCTTTCAATAATTGGAGTGTCGTAAAATTTTTTTGAAGCAAACACAACTCATAAAAGTCCACGCAATTATTTTTAGAAAATCGAGAAATTTTAACAAGATCCTTTGAAGCGAATTTATTAGTCACGGTACAAATAAAACTGTAACATTTATTAACTGTTAAAGTTGATTTATAACACCATTGAATCGGATTTCTCATTCTTGTAACGAGCGGTCGGAATATTTCCTCGCGTCTAATAATCGAACCGGTCTCCTTACGTCATCAATAGTGAGTTTATCGCATCTTAAACGATGAAATCTAATCAGCTTGTCGGTAGTTGTAATAAAAGATGTGTCTTAGCGGTTTTTTGCAATTTGTAAGGCGGTTTTCTTGTCGTATTCTTTGCGAATACAAATTGTCATCAAATAACAGCAGGAGAGAGAATAATTTAAAGGAAAAAGTGAGGAAATTACCTGTTTGTATGCTGATAAGAATGTGTTTGTGTAAAGGTACACTCATAAAATTGTATGAATTGCTGTAGGAAATGCAAATGTTAAATTAAATGGTAGCCTAGTGGGAAAACATTGGACAAAAAGGATAAAAGTCTGCATCAATAAAAGTTTCTCTTTTTAATTTCTATATTTTTTTTTGAGAAAAAATTCGAGAAAAAGTTTACAGTGGATGGAATGTATCTGAAAAAATGTTTTCTTTTTCGCTCTTGAGAAAATACCTTGAAAAAAGGCTATAAAATGTTAATCTTGTTTATTTGAGTAATAAAAGCACAAATAAAATCTTTCGAAAACATAAATATACGAAACACCTTTTAGAAACTGTTAAACACTTCGAAAGTAATAAAAGAAAATATAAATGGTGTAAATAAGCTTCTGCTCAAACATTTATTGCTCGTTACCATAGATACGTAGATGCAAAATCGTAACTAACTGTGTCGACATCTGTCGAACAAAAAATGCAACATCAAAGATTTTTGTGATGGTTTTGTAGGAGTTCAGAATTTTTTTAATTAGTCAATAACATAAATCACAGTAAAATCAGACTCAAACGACCTGCAAATAATTCATTTTGAGATTTTTCATAATGTTATTTACACGTTTACATTCCTAAATTTACAAATGTCTTCTGTTTGATTTATTGTCACCAGACGGCGCATACTTACTCATTGACATCAACATATTTTTTCTTATACTACTGAATATTTATGTAGAAAAAAAGACGAGAATAAACACTTTGAAAAGTAGTTTTTATATTTATTGACGAAAAAATTCCTGATCTGATAATTAATTCATAAAACAAAAAATTCCGCTATACATTTTCCGCTTCTAATTTTCTCTCATGATTTAGTGTTACCCACCGTGATGTGTTACTGCTGATGTGTCGGCTTGTGGCCACGTAAATATTCGTTTTGTTTTCTACCGTAGCTGACTCAAGATCATTTCATCAGTCAAATTTAGGTTTTTAAAATCGAATCAGGTACATTAATTCAATCAATTTAACACTGAAATTGTATTTTAATTAATATTAAACGTCTCGTTTATAAATTTTTACAGGATGTCTGGAACGGATCAGCCATGTTACACTTTAATTAATGTCCCGATGGACTCGGAACCACCAACAGAAATACATCTGAAGCTAGATTTGGAGAAAGGAGATGTAAAAACAAAAATCGATGCTCTGAAGAAAACCATATACATGATTCTTAATGGAGAGAAAATGCCGGGACTTCTGATGACCATCATAAGATTCGTTCTGCCTTTGCAAGATCACACCATAAAGAAGTTGTTGCTTGTCTTTTGGGAAATTGTACCAAAGACAACTCCAGATGGAAAATTATTGCAGGAAATGATCCTAGTTTGCGATGCGTACAGAAAGGTACCATCCAGTAAAATACATTATTTTGCTTTAATTATTTATTCACCGACAAACATTTTTATATTTAAAGGATTTACAACATCCAAATGAGTTCATTCGTGGCTCGACTCTTCGTTTTCTGTGTAAACTGAAGGAAGCTGAACTGTTGGAACCCCTGATGCCCGCAATTCGAGTTTGTTTAGAGCATAGACATTCGTATGTTCGACGAAATGCAGTTTTAGCTATTTACACCATTTATCGGTATGCTCAAACGGTCACAGCATGGATTAAATTGTAAAAAATTCACTTTGACTAATTTTTTTCGATTAGAAACTTCGAATTTCTTATTCCTGATGCACCGGAGTTGATCGCAAATTTTTTGGACGGGGAACAAGACATGTCATGCAAGCGAAATGCATTCATGATGCTCATACACGCGGACCAGGAGCGAGCACTTAATTATTTGAGCAGTTGTATCGACCAAGTTCACATGTTCGGCGATATTTTGCAACTTGTCATCGTGGAACTTATTTACAAAGTAAAATTAACATCATTTTGTTGTGAATACTCTAAATTTTCATGTAAAAATATTACAATTTTCAGGTTTGTCACGCAAATCCAACCGAACGATCCCGTTTCATCCGATGTATCTACAACTTACTTAACTCATCGAGTCCAGCCGTACGTTACGAAGCCGCAGGAACGCTGGTAACTCTATCCAGCGCCCCGACCGCAATAAAAGCCGCAGCCAGTTGCTATATCGAGCTGATAGTGAAAGAGAGTGACAACAACGTTAAACTGATCGTGTTGGATCGTCTCATAGCACTGAAGGATTCTCCCCAACATGAAAGGGTTTTACAGGTTATTAATTTCCTGGTGTAATTTACGACTTGTTGTTATTAAAGTAAAAATAACTTTTTAGGATCTCGTTATGGATATCCTTCGCGTCCTGTCGGCACCAGACCTGGAAGTGAGACGTAAAACGTTAAACTTGTCTCTTGACCTCGTTTCGTCGAGGAACATGGAGGAAATGGTTCTGGTTTTGAAAAAAGAAGTGACCAAAACTCACAACACAGTAGAACACGAGGATACCGGAAAATACAGACAGTTGCTCGTATGAACATTACATTCGTGCTGCGTCAAGTTCTCGGATGTGTCCACTACTGTTATTCCCCTCGTGAGTTGTTTTTTATTTTAAAATATTTAATGAAAAATATTGTTTTCTGATTTAGTTGATGGAATTTCTCAGCGACAGTAACGAATTGGCTGCAGCTGACGTATTGGTGTTCGTACGCGAGGCGATTTAACGTTTTGAGCAACTTCGCCCGATCATCATCAACAAGTTGTTGGAGGTGTTTTCGAGTATCAAAGCGGTGAAAATCCACCGCGCTGCTCTGTGGATCTTGGGCGAATACGCCACCAGTGTCGATGACATTCAGAATGTCATGACTCAGATTCGCCAGTCGCTCGGCGACGTGCCGTTGGTGGATGACGAGTTGCAGCGAATGGCTGGAGATAAAGAAGAAAAGGATGAAAACTTGCAGCAAAGTGTCGCCAAGTTGGTGACAGCGGATGGCACTTACGCAACTCAGTCTGCCTTCAACACGATGGCTACGACTAAGAAACAGGATGAGAAACCACCATTTAGAGCGTATCTGTTGGACGGGGATTTCTTCGTGGGTGCTGCATTGGCCACAACGTTGACGAAACTTGCGTTGAGATACGTTTCTTTGGTTAAGGACGAACGGAAACAAAATTCGTTCGTGGCCGAGTCGATGCTGATTATGGCGACTATCATTCATTTGGGAAAATCTGGTTTGGCCACAAAAGTAAATAAAAATTAATCGAAAATTGAATTTTGTTTCTAACTTTTTTTAAATATCTTTTTACAGAATATTACGGATGATGATGTAGATCGTATTGCATTTTGTCTGAAAGTTTTATCGGATCGCTCGCCTTTAATGGTTGACGTGTTTAATAACGAATGTCGACGTTCTTTGAGTGTGATGCTCGAAGTTAAAGTGGCTGAAGAGGAAAGAAATAATAAGGCAAAGGAGAAGAAGGGAGTTTCCGTGCAGGCTGATGATCCCGTGCAGTTTATTCAACTGACAACTAAAACTGATGTTGGAGGTACCGAAGTGAGAAATATTTTATAATTTTTA